>JAJPUD010008461.1:0-35044 GCA_023553655.1 Myrmecobius fasciatus | reverse complement strand
CCCGAGGCTTGCGCACACTGCGGTGGGGGCAGGAGGGGGAGGGGAGGTGACTGAGAAGCAGGGCGGGGGCGGGGCCCTTTGTGGGACCGTTAGGCGATCCGCTGGGAAGGGCTGGGCAACCCCGAGGAGACCCCCAGACTGAGTAGGGAGGCCGAAGCCCTTTCTCCGATTCCTTGTCACACCCGTGCCTCAATTTCCCTAGCCATACAAGAATGAGATTTGGAGTAGAAGCTAGTATCCAAGGTTTCAATAACTCTTTGTTTTAACCCTACAAACGCACTTCAATCAAATTTACCTCAAGTCATTGTCAAAAAAATCATTTTGAAGAAATACATATTTTTTTTTTCAATCTAGACCTCTGATCACAGGAAATCACAAGGGGAAAAAATGTAAGCCATTTTGTGGCAGATTGGATTCATTCTGAAGGATTTGGTGACTCAAAAAAATAGAGTGGAGGGGAAATTGCTTTACTAGGTGTATTTTATTAAAAGATTTTGTTTTTCTTTCATACTGAGTGAGGTGGGAAGGAGAGAAAATAGAGTTAAGTCAATAAAAAGAAAAGGTGAATAAAAGTTTGGGATTCTCAACAAGCCTCTTATGTGAATTCACTTGGATCTTTAAATATACTGACTTTTTATTATAAAGTTTTATTACAAACAAGTATCACTTGGATCTTCAAAATAAAAGGCAGCACAGACAAAAAAAAAAAAAGCTGTTCAGAAAAGCAATCCCAGAGTCTGCTAGCCCAATCTGAACTTCTACTTGTACAATAATCTCTTCCATATCAGTAGATCAAGAAATAAGTATTCATTTAAGCTCCTATTGTGTGCCAGGCTTTGTACTAAAGACCTTCTCTCACTGACCTCACTTTCTGCTCAGAGGAGACAGCTTATCAAGAGCTACATACAAGAGCTAAAGCTTCATGTTTGAACTAGGTCTTAAGCCAGGACTTCCAACTAGAGAGGAAGAACATGCTGATCATGGGAGTAATCAATGCAAAGTCATAGCAATGGAAATGGAAAGTTGATGTGGAATAAGACTTCTTTTTCTTTTCTGATTTATCCAAACCCTATTCCCTCCACCCTACCCCAATTTCTTATTCCCATTCCCATCAATTCTTCTACTTCAGAGTTTCAACCAAACACCACCTAAGCTCTTCCACATGTCTTCTGGAATGCTTGTTCCATGAACAAACTTCCCTTCAGCTCTCCCACATCTATCAGCTTTTACTGAAATCTGTCTCCCCCTCAGATGACACTCCCTGATTACCTTCTCTAGTTCTGGCTACATACCTCCACTCATTCTCTTCAATTTACTGGTTGAGGTGGGGAGTTGGAATACTCTTTGTTCCTTCCTTGTTACCCATTGTCACTTGCCCTGACTTCATCACTCAGGAGAAAAACATCCAAATGAGTAGTCTCCTCCTGCTCTTGACCTCTCTCTACCCTGAAGATAATTCAAAGTAAAACTTTTATAGAACACTTTAGCAAAGAAAATATAATAATATGGTAGGAATACAGTTTGAAGTGGACATTCCAGAACAATGGTCACTACTCCATTCCTTCTTTGACCACTGTCCTCAAGTGTTCTGAAGAAATCAAGGGGCCCTTCTCTTTCTAATGAAGATTTCCTCTCTACTGTTTAATCAAAAACCTGTTGTCCTACAGATCCCAAAATCACTGCCCTTCTAACAGGTGGTGAAGGGAAAATTTTGTTTTATGAATGGAGTTAAGGAGATAGATTATCAATGTTATAAGGGGAACATGAGGCAATAAGCATTTATTAAACATCTTACTGTGTCACAGGTACTATACTGAGTTCAAAATTGGCCTCAGATATTTAGTAGTTGAGTGACCCTGGACCAGTCACTTACCAGATCTGCTCCAGTTTTGAGCTCAGGTCCATTCTGTTGAGGTTCAAAGGAGACCCCAAAAATGTTGGGGTTCCAGATGGGCATCATGAGATATCTCAAAAGAATTTGCAGGCTTTGACCTATCTCCAAGTCAAAGAGGAAAGCTTATTATAATTGTAATGCCAAATGAAGTGAACTACATTCCAAAAGAATTTAGCAAAGAACTTAGAAGATAAATTTATAGGAAAAAGATCAGGTGTTTCTGATCACTGATATGCTAATTTTATGGCTTAGAGGTAGAATTGAGTAGTTTTAGAGGTGAAGTTGAAGAGTATTGAATTCTATGGCTTAGAGTTGGAATTGCACTCTACTATTGGCTTTGATTGTCTCAGAAACTTTGTTATTTTTGATCTATAGATTGTTATCTAAAGCCAGCTTTAGGGTTATTGCTGTATCATCTCTAGAAACTATAACACGTGCCTAGAGAGAGAGAGCTGCCTCTACAGAGATCAAAATGACAAGATTTGGCAATTGCCTGTATATGCAGAATGAGTAAGGAGTTGAAGGTGACATCAGGGTTTTGAACCGAGTGACCAGAAGGAAAGTAATACCCTTAACAATCATTTTGAAAGAAGGAAGAGTATGGTGGCAAAGAGAAGTTCTCCTTTGGTTCGACTGAGTTTGGAGATGTCTCCTGGTTGGAAATGTCTCATAGGCAACTGGTGATACAGGACTGCAGCTCAGGAAAGGAAAAGGTCTGGATTTTTAGATCTGGGAATCCTCAGTGTAGAGATCAGCATTAAACCCAAAGCAACTAAGATCACCAAGGGAGAAAGTGTAGAGAGAGAGCAAATCCTCAATGGAGTGGATGGTAGATACTGTGAAGGACTGGATTCAGCTTTTGCCTGAAATCTACCCTTTCTGGGGTTATGAGACAACCTATTCTACTTCTGTCTCCCTCTAACATGGAGTTCTTCATAATCAAACCTAAATCTACTTTGCCACTCCTACCCATAGTTCTGCCTTTCCAGTGCACAACTTCCTTCTTCCTTGTCAGATCCTTTCTAAGAAACCCTTGAAGATAATTATCAACTCCACCTAAATCTCCTCTCCTCCAGGCTAAGCATCTTCGTACCTTCAATGAATGTTGAAATGCCTACTTCATGCAAGATACTGTACTAAAATGGGGAGGAATAGGGGTCACTAAAGCCCTTTCCACTCTGAAACTGCTCAAGGGGAGCAAAAGATAAAAGCTGGAAGGGTAGATTCATATCTCAGGATATTTTGAATCTAAATTAGTCTCTGACAATACAGTTTTCTTCACAGAGCCCTTGAGCTAGAAGTGCCATTTTATAATACAAAGACTGACTTCTTCAAATCATACTATAGAGAAGAAAACCAAGAATCTGAGGATGAAACTCACCTGTCCAATTGCAGGTCTCCTTATTCTCAGGGCCAAAGTTCTCTCCATTACACTGAGCAAAGTCTCCTCTTTCTCAAGTTATCTCCCATAGGGTAAAGGGATGTTTCAGGAGCTGAGTGCTGAAAAAAAAAAAATACTAGTAAGTTATTCTAAATCTAAGTTGTTTTCTAGCTCAGGAGAAAAATATCCAAATGAGTAGTCTCCTCCTGCTCTTGACCTACCTCAAGATAATTCAAAGCAACTTTTATAGAACTCTTTAGCAAAGAAAATAAAATAATATGGTAGGAATACAGTTTCAAATCAACATTCTAGAACAAAAGTCACTACTCTATTCCTTCTTTGACCTCAAGTGTTCTGAAGAAATCAAAGGGCCCTTTTCTTTCTCATGAAGATTTTAAATGTGAAAAAGAGAAAACTACCCTTTGGTAGATCATGATTGTATTATTCAGGGAATGGGGAAGACAAATAAGTTTAGTTTTCCATTCAAATTTCCTTAAAATTTATGGTTTTTACATTTTTTTTAATCAGATAGGGTTAAATGACTTGCCCAGGATCATATGTCTAGTGTCAGATGTCTGAAGCCAGATTTGAACTCAGGTCCTCCTGCCTCCAGGACCAATGCTCTATCCATAACACCCATTTCTATTAAAAAGTATTGAAATCCCAAACACATTTCTATTTTTTCTTTAAAGCATAGGAATCAATGGACTTTTCCTTAATAGAGTAAATAGTATCTATTTAAATCCAAGAATAAGCCTTTACAACAAAAATGTTAGAAGCCTTTCCAACAAGATCAGAGTTAAAGCAAAAATGCCTATTATTGCTGCTGCTATTTAACATAATATTAGAAATGTTGGTAAAACAATAAGAAAAATTAAAGGAATAGATGTAGGCCACACCTGTCAGATTGGCTAAGATGACAGGAAAAGATAATGATGAATGTTGGAGGAGATGTGGGAAAACTGGGATACTGATACATTGTTGGTGGAACTGTGAACAGATCCAACCATTCTGGAGAGCAATCTGGAGCTATGCTCAAAAAGTTATGAAACTGCATACCCTTTGACCCAGCAGTGTTTCTATTGGGCTTATATCCCAAAGAGATCTTAAAGGAAGGAAAGGGCCCCACATGTACAAGAATGTTTGTGGCAGCTCTTTTTGTGGTGGCTAGAAACTAGAAACTGAGTGGATGCCCATCAATTGGAGAGTGGCTGAATAAATTATGGTATATGAATGTTATGGAATATTATTGCTCTGTAAGAAATGACCAGCAGGACGATTTCAGAGAGGCCTGGAGAGACATGAACTGATGCTGAATGAAAGGTTGTTTCCAACCTACTACTCCACAGAAAATATTCTCTCAGAGGTTAACAAGGACCTCTTAACTGGTAAATCCAATGGCCTTTTCTTAGTGCTTCTATCCCTTTGCCATTTTTAACAAGAAGACTATATGATGATCAATTCTGATGGACATGGCTCTCTTCAACTATGATATGTTTCAAACCAGTTCCAGTTGTTCAGATGAAGAAAGCCGTCTACACCCAGGGAAAGGCCTGTGGGATCTGAGTGTGCACCACAACATAGCATTTTCACGTTCTCTGTTGGTGTTTGCTTGCATTTTGTTTTCCTTCTCAGGTTTTTTTTCTTGTTGATTCGATTTTTCTTGTACAGCAAGATAACTGTATAAATATGCATATATATATATATTCAATTTGTCATGTATTTTAACATAATTAACATGTATTAGACTACCTGCCATCTAGGGGAGGGTGTGGGGGGAAGGAGGGAAAATTTTATAATAGAAGGCTTTGCAAGGGTCAATGTTGAAAAATTACCCATGCATATGTTTTTCAAATAAAAAGCTTTAATTAAAAAATAAATAAAAGAGGAATAGATATAGGCAAAGAGGAAACAAAATTATCAAATTTTAGAAATGACATGATTTACTTAGAACACCCTTTGACTCAGCTGTACTATTACTAAGTGTACTCAGCTTAGTACTCAGCTTTACTAAGTCAGAGCTCAAAGGAAGAAGAATAGAAACACGTACTTAAAATATTTATTGTAGGGCAGCTAGGTGGTGCAGTGGATAGAGTACCAGCTCTGGAGTCAGGAGGACCTGAGTTCAAATCTGAACTCAGACACTTAACATTCCCTAGCTGTGTGACCCTGGGCAAGTCACTTAACCCCAATTGCCTTAGCAAAAAAAGCACAAAAAAAATATATTTATTGTAATTCTTTTCATAAACACCCCAAATTGGAAACTATAGGGGAATGGATAAACAAATGATGGCACATGTAATGGAATATTATTGTATTATAAGAAGTAAAAAAATCAGTTACAGAAGAAGCTGGGAAGACCTCTGTGAACCAGTGCAGAATGAAATGAGCAGAACTAGAATAATTTATACAATGACGTTATAGAAAAAAAGAACTTTGAAAGGTGTTAGAACTTTTGACTACTGTAAAGATAAACCATGAGTCCAAAAGACTGAAGACCTTTTCTCCCAGAGAGGTGATGAACTTAAAAATGAAAATGCAGAAAGAGACACTCATTTGGGGGCATAGCCATTTTGGGAATCTTATTTTCGGAGAAGTTGTTGTAGTCCAGTAGTGGGAGGAGGGAGACCCAGTGGGAGAGAGATTATAAATACATGCCAAATAAGACCTTCTGTTGTGAACTTGAACAACCTAATGAGACATATCTGGAAAAGGGTTTTTAGGTTAGATAAATAATTCTTGATATTTTGGAGAAACTGAAAAGGAAGTTGTTAATATACTTCCACACAAGTGAGCCAAATGCTGGAGGCAACACTGCTATGTAGTAGTAGGTAAAGATTATAACACCTTGCAATTGTTAATGACTTTTACTGTCTCATATTTGTGTTAATCTTCTCTTACCTGGTCCATGAGGTCCCCTGGGGAAGTCAATAGGCAACAACAAGGATCTTAACATACAATTTAGTGGCCCCATTTCTATTTAAGTTTGTTGTCACTGCTGTACATTTTCTACTGCTTCTTCTTTACTACTTTCTCAACCTCTTGCAATATTTGTTTCCAACCTACCACTCCACAGAAAATATTCTCTCAAAGGTTAACAAGGACCTCTTAACTGGTTAATCCAATGGCCTTTTCTTAGTGCTTCTCTCCCTCTGGCATTTTTAATAGCCTACTTATTTAGACTATTATTTAGTTTAGATTTCAGTTCTTCACCTCTAGTCTGGACTAAGATAATAACTTATGACCTGGTAGTCCTTTCTTCAGACTCTCTCCTATCCATTTTCCACAAAACTGACAAAACTCCTAAGATAGAAATATGATCATGTATATTGCCCCCAAATCACTAGTAGTTTCCTAATCTTTCTATAATGCAATACAGGCTTCTTGGCCTGACATTCAAGGCCATCCATTCAAGGATTTTATGATCCACCTCTCCATATTCACTTCACATTACTCCCATTCTGAATAATATGCATTCAAATCTTCCCAACTACTGGTCTAGTCCTTCTGTTCTCTGCACCAGAAGTATCATACTACAGTAGAAAAAGATACAGACTTTGAAAATCCACTAAAAAATTGTATTGTGTTATATTTTTATTTACTTTGTTAAACATTTCCCTATTGCATTTTAATGTTTTTTTTTTGCAAGATGTCTGTAGCCTGTCCACAAGAACTAATTGTTTCTTCACCTCAATGTCATTGTCATTTGGTCTGGTTCTGCCAAGGCAGTCTCAGGCCATGATGAGCTGAAAGCCAAGTCCAGCAACCTCCCACTGCTTGAGTTCCATAAGTTGATAGCTTTGTATGGTCTGAGAATGATGTTATAAATATCAAATGGCCCTTGGAAGGAAAAAGATTCCTCACTCCTGCCTCTACTCAATTCTATATATCATCTTCTTTGCCCTGTCCCTCAATAAAAAAGTGCTAGAAAGCCAGGACTTTTTTTTTAACATTTGTTCTTTTATTCATTTGATTTATCATGGTGCTTAGTATTTCTCAATAATACTAATAACTTAATAATATTTAACTATGAGGCATCTAGGTAGCTCAGTAGGTAGAGTATTGGTCCAGTAGTCAGAAAAACCTGAGTTCAAATCCAGACTTGAATTCAAATATAATTCCAGATATTTATAAGTTGTGTGACACAGAGCAAGTCACTTAACCTCAGTGTACCTTAGTTTCCTCAACTATAAAAAGGAAACACAACAAACACCTACCTCTCAAGATTGATGTGAGGATCAAATAGGATAATATTTGTAAAGTGCCTAGCATAGTCCCTAACACATAGTGGACTCTACATAAAGGGTTATTTCTTCATCTGTTTTTACTATATCGTCTTAGCAAATAGTTTTGCTAAAAAGCTAGTTAAGTCTCCAGGCTGATTGTTAATTGAAAGTACATTGATTGGGACTGAAGAACTACAGTAATAGAAAAACAGCATTTCAGAGTTATTCCTAAGACCCTAAGTAAGCCATTCTTTGAAGAGTAAAATAGGTTAGGGGAGTAGTCCTAGAAAGGATAATATATATTTCTCTGCGTACATATATGTATGTATTTTATACAAACTTGTTATCATATATGTGTGTATGTAGTGTACCTACATATACACATGCCTACAAATACACACACATATATCTCTTTTTAAAAAAATTTTAATAAAGTCTTTTATTTTCAGAACATATGCATGGATAATTTTCAACATTAGCCCTTGCAAAACCTTGTGTTCCAATTTTCTCTACCTTTCCCCCAGCTCCTCCCCTAGATGGCAAGCAATCCAATATATGTTAAATGTTAAAATATATGTTAAATCCAATATGTGTAAACATATTTACGTAATTCTCTTTCTGCACAAGAAAAATCAAATCAAAAGGGAAAGTAAATGAGTAAGAAAACAAAATGCAAGTGAACAACAACAAAGGAGTGAGAATGTTATCTTGTGATCCACACTCAGTTCCCCCAGTTCTCTCTCCCACAGTCTCCACTTTCTTCATCACAAAATCATTGGAACGGGCCTGAATCACCTCACTGTTGAAGAGAGCCATGTCCATCAGAATAAATCATCGTTTAGACTTGTTGCTGTGTAGTGATCTCCTGGTTCTGCTCATTTCAGTTAGCATCAGTTCATGCAATTCTCTCCAGGCCTCTCTGAAATCATCCTGCTGGTCGTTTCTCACAGAACAATAATATTCCTTGATATTCATATACCATAATTTATGCAGCCATTCTCCAATTGATGGGCATCCATTCAGTTTCCAGTTTCTAGCCACTACAAAAAGGGCTGCCACAAACATTCTTGCACATGTGGGTCCCTTTCCTTCCTTTAAGATCTCTTTGGGATATAAGCCCAGTAGAAACACTGCTGGGTCAAAGGGTATGCACAGTTTGATAACTCTTTGAGCATAGTTCCAAACTGCTCTCCAAAATGGCTGGATCCGTTCACAGTTCCACCAACAATGTATTAGACACACATATATCTCATTAATTCAGTAGCCCACTCATCCAACTTCATGACAGGGAGACAAGAATTAGGGCTCAAATCCAGCTTCTCACAAGTCCCATAACTTTTCTGATCTCAGTTTCCTCACTTATAAAATGAAGGGGCTGAACTAGACAGCCTCTATGGCCTATCCCTGCCAAAATCTATCATCCTCCATGATTAGACAGACACTAGGCAGGCTTTAACCTCTTGGCTTTGTGCCAATGATTAGACCAGAATCAATCAGATTATTGGCAATTGTAAAATGCTGTAAAATGCAGTCAGAGAATGCTAATTATTGGGAACCTATCATATGAGACTGGTTGCTACATTAGAAAGATTACAGGCCTTGTAGCAAATAGATTTCAGTTGCTTATAATTACCAACTATTTGACTATGACTAGTCAGTTTCCCTTTCTGGGCCTCAGTTTCTCCATTTGCAAAATGAGAATAATAATTTTTGTATTATTTCACAGATTGTTGGGAGGAAGCCATTTGCTAAATCTCAAAAGCCCAGAGAAAGGCTTGCTTTTTTATAGCATTTTATGGCTATGTGTCTTCTTACACATTGTCTCCTTTGATGCTGACAACAAAGAAGAAGTTGAAGGGATTACTGTGATTCCATTTTTCTTTATTTCTTTGTTCTAAAAACTAGAATTTTAAAAATTATTAAAAGTATCATTTTATTGATATTTTGAAATTTGCCTAATTTTTCCAAAATTGTAATGCCTTCTCCCTCTCCACTCAGAGAACAATTCCCTCCCCCCCAAAAAAAAATTGATAAAAAGAAAAATAAGGGGAGGGATCAGTAAAAACCAATCAATATATGGCAAAAAACTGAAAATATCTGCAGTGCTCCATACCCATGGCTCCACTCATCTCTCACCATCTCTAAAAAAAGAGGAGGAAGAGGTGCCTTCTGTGGCATTTAAAAAGTTTAAGAGATATAGTCTAAGTAATTTAATCATTTTATTAATAGTGCTTGAATTTTAATAAAAGAGGTCAGTGGCTCTCTAGAACATCAAAGACTCTTCATGGTGATGGACTCAGAGTTTATATACCCTTGGAAGAGTGGGCATTCCCGATGATGGCAACCAACCCTGATTGGTTAACAATGAGAGAATGATTGTTACAATGAGAAGAGGACTCCAAATGAGGTGCTGAGAGAGTGACATTATGTCACTCAGACAATGAGACTATCTTTACACCCAACACCCCTCATTTTCTCAAACCACCCCCCCCAATCTCCCTGAGCAGTCTAACCAAGGAATTTATCTCCACTCAAACTTGAGTAGAACACAATGGGCTTCCCCATCTTAAGATTAAATTCCTTCTCTAGGAGAACATTGTACACAGTAACAAGACTATACGATGATCAATCCTGATGGATATGGCTCTTTTCAACAATGAGATGATTCAGGCCAGTACCAATGACCTTGTGATGGAGAGAGCCATCTGCACCCAGAGGGAGGGCTGTGGAGTCTGAGTGTGGATCACAACATAGAATTTTCACTCTTTTTATTGTTTGCTTTTTTTTGTTGTTTTTATTTTATTTTTTAAATAAATAAATAGTTTAAATAAAAAATAAAATATATTTTTTATTGTTTTTAATTGCTTGCATTTTTTTCTCATTTTTCCCTTTTTGATCTGATTTTTCTTGTGCAGCAAGATAATTGCATAAATATGTATACATATATTGGATTTACATATATTTTTAATATGTTTAACAAAAAGAGATTAAAATCCTTCTAAGGTTGGGTAGAATTTGACCAAGATTAAGGAGAGACCTTGTGCTCCAATTTTTTTTCCTCCATTCCCACTCCCCTCCTTCTCAAGACAGCAAACAAGCTGATATAGGTTATATATATATAATCATGTTAAATGTATTTTCACATTAGTCATCTTCTGAAAAAAGACTCAAAACAAAAGGGAAAAATCATGAGAAAGAAAAAGCAACTCCGCCCCAAATGAAAATAGTATATAGAACTGTATTCAGACTCCATAGTTCCTTCTCTGGATGTGAATAGCATTTTCCCCCACAAATCCCTCGGAATTGTCTTGGATCATTACATTACTGAAAAGAGCTATATCATCACACAACACTGGTCACTGTGTACAATGTTCTCTTGCTTCTACTCACTTCATTCAGCTTTAATTCATGTAAGTCCAGGTTTTCTTGAAATCTACCTGCTCATTTCTTATAGAACAATAGTATTCGATTAAATTCATATACCACAATTTGTTCAGCCATTCTCCCAATTGATGATATCCTTTCAATTTCCAATTCTTTGCCACCACAAAAGAGCTGCTATAAATATTTTTGCACATGTAGGTCTTTTCCCCTTTTTATGACCTCTTTGGAGTGCAGGGGTAGTATTAGTATTTCTGGATGGAAAGGTATTCACAGTTTTATAGCCTTTGGATATAATTCCAAATTTATTTTCAGAATGCTTGCATCAGTTCACAACTCCAGCAACAATGTATTAGTGTTCTAAATTTCCCATAGCTTCTAGAAGATCTATTTTTAATCAGAATCTTAGAGACAATTATAAAAGACAAAATAGATTATTTTAGTTACATGAAACTGAAAAACTACTGCACAAACAAAATTAATGTGGCTAAGATAAGTTAGGCAGTGTAATGGAGAAAACCACTTTGTATCAGATTTTTTGGATAAGGGTTTGGTGTACAAGATGTACTAAGAGAAATATATAAGAACAGAAGCCATTTCCTAGCAGATAAGTGGTCAAAAGATATGAACAAACAGATCTCAAAATAAGAATTATAGATTTTTAACATATATGAAGAAATGCTCTACATGACTACTAATAAGAGAAATACAAATAAGAGCATTCCTGAAGTTTCATGTCACACCCAGCAAAATGGTAAAGATGGAAAAAGGTGAAAACAATCAGTATTGCAGAGATTGTTGGAAGATAGGCACAGTGGTGCATTATTGTGGATTAGTACAACAATTTTGGAAAGCAATTTGAAATGATGCAGATAAAATGACAAAATGTTTATACCTTTTGATCCAGGGATTCCACTACTAGGCAAGTCATTGATAGGGAGAAAGTATCCTAAACACCAAAATATTTACTAACAGTTTATACTTTGGGTTGATTTACATGATTAAAATTGCCTAAGCCTTTTATTATTACATTAACTGAGGTAAGAGTGGTATATACCAGATACTATGCTAGATCCTAGAAATACAAAACCAAAAGCAAAATTGGCCCCACACTCATGGACCTTATATTCACATATGTATATGTAGACAAAAGAGAAAGCAGAATAATCTTGGAGAGAAGGTACTAGCAGGCCATAAGCTATGGGACCATGCCTAAGATATCTATCTCTCTTCCTTTCCCATGTTTCTTTATTCCTTCCTTCCTAAAAGATGCTTTCTTTTCTCCCTCCTTCCCTCCCTTCCTTCTTTTCTTCCTTCCTTCCTCCTTCTCTTTTTCTTTCTTTCTTTCTCTTCCTTCCTACTCTTTCCATCATTTTAGCTAACTACCTGTCTACCTTCCTTTATTTATCTACCTTTCTCCTTTATTTCCTTCTTCCCTCTCTTTCTTTCTTTATATCATTCTATCTATTCATCTGTCTATCTTCCTATCTTAGATATACCACACAACTGGACAATTAGTAGAAAAGAAAAAAAGAAGATTTTGTTGCATTTGGGAAACTGTGTATCCCTTTCAACTATTCCAAACTGCTTTTTGACCCAAAACCCTATCTTTTGAATACCATTATCTTTCCATTTAATTTCCATCTTTAATTTTAGATAGTGGTGAAAAATAGAACACCATAATCTTTGAAGACTGAAGAAGGAAGGAAACCGGAAGGACAAGAGACCCATGAGAGCCATGATGTAGGAGGTTGTACAAAAGATATCATCAAAGAAGTGCATGATTAGGAAAAGGGGGAAGGGAACAAGCATTTATTAAATGTCTGCTGTGTGTCAGGGACGCAGTGCTCTGCCACCGCACCACCTAGTGGCCATGATTGTGAAGTGCAGTATGAAATTTATCAAACTTTTTAAAATAAAATGTGAACTGGAGCTTCTCAGTTTCCTATACAACCCTCTTTTTTTTTTTCTGTTTTGCTGATTACATGGAAATGCCCCTTTTTGTGTTTAAGCTCAAAATTCAGAATAGGAGCTGGGATAATCATATAGCAAAAGGAATCATCATTCTTCTTATCACCCAGGTTCTTTCAATCTTGGGATTATATCATTACTCCTCACTTTCCATCTTCCACCATAGCCAATCCACTGCTAAGTCTCACTGGTTCTACATCCACAGCTCTCCTGTATGTCCCTCATCTTTATTCACACAATTAATTACAATATAAATTCAGGCCCTCTTCACCTCTCATTACACTTCTACAAAAGCTTCCCAATTGGTTTCCTTGCTTTAAGTCTCTTCCCTCTCCAGTTTATCCTCTATTAAGCTACCAAAATTATTTCCTAATTCATAGATCTGATCATATCACTTCTCTTCTCAATAAAATTCAATGGCTTCCAATCACCCCGAGGATCAAACATTATTTATCTTATCCTCTTTGATTTCTATTTTCCATGAAAGTTTAATAATACATACAATTATTAGTATGACAGTACATTTATATAATTTATAAATAAATTTAAAATATAATCTATAAATACAAATATACATAATTCATGAATAAATATAAATAAACTTTTATAAATAAATATGGAAGTACATGCTTAAAAGGAAAGGGGAAAGGAAGAGAATACACCTTTACCTAGTACCATTATGTACCAAGCATTTTAAAAAATATTATTCCATTTAATCAAAAACATTTTACTGATAGAAATAAGCAATAAAAAATTTTGGAGACCATTGGTCAATCCTACTATGATCTTTCTATATCTTGACCTTGTCATCCAGTGTCAGTTATATCTACTTGTTTCATCTGCAAATTTGATAAACATGACATCTATATCTTTATCTAAGTCATTGATAAAAATGATAAACATTATAGGATTAAGCATAGATCCAGGGGTACTTCACTGTAGACTTCCTTCCATATCAACACTGAATCATTAAAAACTATTCTGTATTTAACATTAACAACTACAGCCATCTAGTCAATTCTGACTTTTTACCTCTCCATCTTCTCCATAAGAATGAGACATTTTTCAAACATTTGCTAAAATCTAGGTAAGCTTATCCACATCTTTCCTTTGACTTACCAGTCTAGTGATCCTATTAAAAAAAAAAATAAAAAAATAAAAAACAAAGTTAATTTAGCAGAACCTGTTCTTGATGAAGCCATGCGTGCTTCTTGTGATCCTCAATTCTTTTTCTACATTTTAAATAATCATTCCTTTAATAACAAGTTCTTAAATTTCTTCAAGTATCAAAGTCAAACCCCGGATCTATTTTTATAAAGTTGTTATACATAGCTAAGAAATGGCATTAAATAACAATCAGATAATTAAATAACAAGTAAATAATGTTAGAAATATATTCTTTTTTTTTTTTTTTAACTGAGGCAATTGAAGTTGAGTGACTTGCCCAGGGTCACACAGCTAGGGAATATTAAGTGTCTGAGACTAGATCTGAACTCAGTCCTCCTGACTTCCGGGCTGGTTCTCTATCCACTGCGCCACCTAGCTGCCCCTAGAAATACATTTTTTTTTTTTAACTTTTTATTTGCAAAACATATGTATGGGTAATTCTTCAATATCAATCCTTACAAAGCTTTCTGTTACAAATTTCCCCCCTACTCCCCACCCCTCCCCTAGATGGCAGGATATCCAATACATGTTAATTATGTTAAAATACTTGACAAATCAAATATATGTATACATATTTCCACCCTTATCATTGTTATGCAAGAAAAATCGTATCTACAAGAAAAAAAATCTGAGAAAGGAAACACAATGCAAGCAAACATCCATAGAGAGCATGAAAATGTTATGTTGTCCACATTTCACATCCCTCTCTCTGAGTGTATATAGCTTTCTTCACTGAACAATTGGAACTGGTTTGAAACATTTCATCGTTGAAGAGAGCCATGTCCATCAGAATTGATCATCATATAGTATTGTTGTTGCCGTGTATAATGATCTCCTGGTTCTGCTCATTTCACTTCAGCATCAGTTCATGCAAGTCTCTCCAGGCCTCTCTGAAATCATCCTGCTGGTTGTTAGAAATATATTCTTGATACTGAAAATCAGCTATCGAGGAAAATTTATTAAAGAAGAATCTTAAGGAATCATCTTAATGTTTCTGACCAGAAGCAAGCTCTGCTCCTCTTCTGGAAGAAGGAACATTGAGCACATAAGTGGGGGAACCTTTATATTTGCTAGTGTGGTGCAGCCCTTCCTTTCAGTGAAGGGATTGGTTCTTTTTATCTGAGGCTACAGTCTTTCTGATACGCCCACTACATGTTTCCCCTTAATATGTATAAAACACAGTCCTCCCCTCATTTTCAAAAATGGTGGAAAACTCCTCCTCTGGGGCTTGTTGTTTAATATTCAATTAGCTTAGTAAGCAGGGGCAGTAGTGATTTGGTCAAGTCAGGTCAATGACCTCAACTAGTTTGGGCTGCATGGGCTATTTTCTTAAGTTTGTGGTTTTCTTAAAATCACAAGATTCTTCCTGATTGGTTGAATCCACCTCTGCCTTCCTAGTCTCCCCTGCCCCCCAATTCTTTGTTTGCTCAAGGTTTCTGTTGATCACTTAATTGTGCTGTGGGATCTTAACCTTCCTTAACCTCTCACATTCTGAAAACCTCTTTGTCAATAGTATCCACTATCCCACACTACCCCCAAAGCTTACAACACTGTGGAAACCCAACTTTTCAGCATTTCTCACAATTAATATATTAATAATTATAAATAAATAAAACTTTGCTAAAATTCTATGCAGAGCCTTCTTTCTTGTTTTTGTTTTTGTTTTTTAAGACCTTTATGTCCTTAAAAGAGTACATTTTGCTCCCCTGGTATTATAATTTTACTGACTACTTCTCCCTCTAACTAGTTTAGCTTTTCCTTTAAGAATTTAGAAGCATGCCATATATTGGACTACTTGCCATCTAGGGGAGGGATTGGAGGAAGGGGGGAAAATTGGAACACTAAGGTTTTACAAGGGTTAATGTCTTTTTTTTTTTTTTTTTGCTTTTTTGCTGAGATCTGAACTCGGGTCCTCCGGACTTCAGGGCTGGTGCTCTATCCACTGCTCCATCTAGCTGACCCCATGCATATGTTTTGAAAAATAACAAGCTTTAATAATAAAATTTTTAAAAAGAAGCTATGCCATTTGGTTCATGTATGTTAAGCACATACATTAATTCACTGTCTATAGTACTTTTTAATATAATGTGGTTTCCCTTTATATCTGTTTTAATGGAGAACAGTTTTACTGTTGTGTATGAAATCATGACTGTTAGTCCTGTCTTCTTTAATTCAGCTGAAAATCATAATACATTTTGCTTCAACCCCTATTTTAACTCTGTGTGAATCTTTTGTTTCAAGTGTGTTGCTTATAAATAACATATTGTTGGATTTTGTTTTTTAATCTGTTCTATTTGTTTTGTAGTGAGTTTGTCACATCCATAGTTATACTTATAAATTATGTATTTTCTTCCATCCTGTAATTCTCTTATACTTTTCTCTTTACTTCTTACACTCCCTTTATAAAGTACTGTGTTCAGCACCAGAGCTACTTGTGTAATGCTCAGGGAGAAACTGAGGCAGTATCACACAGTGGAAATTAGGTAATCAAAGAATTAGGTAAGCAAAGAACTCATGGGAACCGCTGAGCACATCTGTTGTCCAAGGAAACCATAAATTCAGTTCTGACAGGTAGGAGTAAGAAGCCTTGAGACAGAACTGGGCAAAGAAAACTACTACTCTGGGTCATATAGATAAGAGGTAGGTGGAGGCTGACCATCTGGAGGTTTTATGATTCCTTTGGAACATGAGTCCAATTATTTCTGAAGGTCAGGAAGTGGGGATTGCTATTCTGGGACAGAGCAATTAAGGGAGACTGAAACAGCAACTGAGGGAAACTGAGACAGTAATTGAGGGAGACTGAGACAGTAACTGAGGGAGACTAGACAGGCACAACACTTGACTTAATCTGCTTCTGCTCCCATGCCCTTCTTCTCTTTCTCTTGAGTCCACAGCCCAATCACAAGTTCTTACCTTTTTAACTCCTCTTCATGACCCACACTCTGTGGTTAGAGTTTATTTTGCTTATGACTGATTCCCTCCTTGAGTTTGCTTTCCCATTTAAACCCTCATTTCCACCTCTTCATCCCCTCTTGTTAAATGAAAATATATCTGTTTCAGTTCCAATGGTTTAGTGATGAAGAGAGCCATCCACACCCAGAGAGAGGACTGTGGGAACTGAGTGTGGACCACAAGATAGCATTTTCACTCTTTTTGTTGTTATTTACTCTCATTTTATTTTTTCTCATTTTTTTCTGTCTTGATTTTTCTTGTACAGCAAGATAATTGTATAAATATGAATGCATATATTGGATGTAACATATATTTCTACCATGTTTAACATATATTGGACTACTTGCCATCTAGGGGAGGGGGTGGGGGAAGGATGGGGAAATTGGTTTGCAAGGGCTAATGTTGAAGAATTAGCCATGCATATGTTATGAAAAATAAAGTTTAATTTTTAAAAAAAATATTTACAGATCTAGAAAAAATAGTAGCAAAGTTCATTTGGAAGAACAAAAGGTCAAGAATTTCAAGAGAATTTATGAAAAAAAAGGCAGATGAAGGTGGCCTTGCTGTACCAGATCTAAAACTATATTATAAAGCAACGGTTATCAAAACCATTTGGTACTGGCTGAGAAATAGAGCAGTTGATCAGTGGCATAGGATAGAATATCAGGACAATCTAGGCAATAACTTTAGCAATTTAGTGTTTGATAAGCCCAAAGATCCCAGCTTCTGGGATAAGTACTCACTATTTGGCAAAAACTGCTGGGAAAATTGGAAACTAGTGTGGAAGAAATTGGGGCTTGACCCACACCTAACACCACATACCAAGATAAGATCTAAATGGGTTCATGATCTAGTTATAAAGAGTGATTTTTGTAAGCACATTAGAGGAACGTAGTATAGTTTACCTCTCAGACCTGTGGAGTTGGAATAAATTTATGTCCAAAGAAGATCTGGAACTCTTAATTGAACACCAGATAGATAATTTTGATTATATTAAGTTAAAAAGTTTTTGTACAAACAAACCTAATGCAGACAAGATTAGGAGGGAAGCAATAAACTGGGAAATCATCTTTACGTTTTAGGGTTCTGATAAAGGGCTCATTTCTAAAATATATAGAGAATTGTCTCATATTTATAAGAATTCAAGCCATTCTCCAATTGATAAATGGTCAAGGGATATGAACAGACAATTTTCAGATGATGAAATTAAAACCATTTCTAGTCATATGAAAAGTTGCTCCAAATCACTATTGATCAGAGAAATGCAAATTAAGACAATTCTGAGGTACCACTACACACCTTTCAGATTGGCTAAAATGACAGGAAAAAATAACGACAAATGTTGGAGGGGATGTGGGAAAACTGGGACACTGATACATTGTTGGTGGAACTGTGAATGGATCCAACCATTCTGGAGAGCAATTTGGAACTATGCTCAAAAAGTTATCAAACTGTGCATATCCTTTGACCCAGCAATGTTTCTACTGGGCGTATATCCCAAAGAGATCTTAGAGGAGGGAAAGGGCCCCACATGTGCAAGAATGTTTGTGGCAGCCCTTTTTGTAGTGGCTAGAAACTGGAAACTGAAGGGATGCCCATCAATTGGAGAGTGGCTGAATAAATTATGGTACATGAATGTTATGGAATATTATTGTTCTGTAAGAAACAACCAGCAGGACGATTTCAGAGAGGCCTGGAGAGACTTGCATGGACTGATGCTGAGTGAAGTGAGCAGAACCAGGAGATCATTAACACGGCAACAACAATACTATATGACGATCAATTCTGATGGACATGGCTCTCTGCAACAAAGAATTGTCTCAAACCAGTTTCAATTGCTCAGTGAAGAAAGCCATATACACCCAGAGAGAGGGATGTGAAATGTGGACCACAACATAACATTTTCATGCTCTCTATTGAGGTTTGCTTGCATCGTGTTGTCTTTCTCTGATTTTCTTTTTTTTTTTTCTTGTAGATAGGATTTTTCTTGCACAACTTGTCAAGTATTTTAACATTATTAACATGTAGTGGACTTCCTGCCATCTAGGAGAGGGGTGGGGACTAGGGGGGGAAATTTGTGGAAAGCTTTGTAAAGATCAATGCTGAGGAACTACCCATACATATGTTATGCAAATAAAAAGCTTTAATAAAAAAAGGCAGAGAGAAAAAAAAGGCAGAAAAAAAGAAAAAAGAAAATATATCTATTGAGTGAAATGTATTTATGCACCCAGCATTTGTGTGTATATGTGTATATGCATTGTATACTCTTTTGAATGGTTCAGATGAGGTCTCCATGTTAGCTATTCCCCTTATATCTTCCTCCTTTTTGGTAGTCTTTTGCTTGTGTGCCCCAAATATATGAAATAATTTCCCCTGGTTCCCTCTCCCCTTTCCCTTACAAGATTACTTCCCCTCTCCCCTTCCTTTATTCTTTTCAGATCTTCAAAACATAACAAAACCCTTCCCAGACCTAGTCCCTCTGTGACCCCTGAGGGCATTGGGTTGTATCACCTCTTTCTATTAGATTGTAAGCACTTTATCTTTGTTTAGTTAGTTCTGATTGCTCATTTGTATATACCTTTTTATGTTTCTCTTGACTTCTATGTATTTCAAAGTTTCTACTCAGCTGTGATCTTTTTAAAAATAAGTTTCTATTGATACTTTCTGTTTTTTACATCACCATAGCTATCCCAAATATCCTTCCCCTCCAAAGGCACCATCCCATGTGACAAACAGTATATTTTTAGAGAGGAAAGAAAAGTTAGCACAACTGATTGATACAATGAAAAAGTTGGAAAGCAGGTACAATGTGTACCATCTGTAGCCCTCCTCCTTCTTTGAAGGGGTAAGTTGGGGGAAGGTATCCTCTGATATCTTTGTTGGATTTCTAGTTGATCTTTATAATTTTGTTACATTTACTTTAAAATTTTTGGTGTGTATGTAGTTGTTTCCTTTCACATTGTTGTAATTATTTCAATCTGCATCAGTTTATATAGGTCTTTCCATGCTCCTTTATATTTAGCATGCAAGTTATTTCTTACAGTATAACAATATTTCATTACATTCATGCACCACCATTTGTTTAGCCATATCCTAATTGATGAGCAATTACTTTGTTTCCATTTCTTAACTATCATGAAAAATTCTGCTATAAATATTTCGGAGTATATGAAAACTTTCTTCTTCTTGGCTTCCTTGGAGCATAAGCCCAATAACAGAGTCTATGGTCTATAGACATTTTAGTCACTTGGTTTGCACAATTCCAAAGTGCTTCCCAAAACGGTTGCACTATTTCACATCCTTCCATAATCCCTCCAACGGTGACTTTTGCTCATTTTTTTTCACGTTTCCAATTCTGGTCTTTTTGGTCAGGGCTTTTCAGCTACAAAGAGATTCCAAAATCTCTTTCCTAGATGGGTTTTCCTATGAGATACCTGGAACTTGCTTGATCCTGTTTTTATTCTCTGAGGTTCTGCTGGTGACTTTCCCAAGCGATGAATATTGTGGCTCGGGCCAGGGATCCTGCTTGAGTTTAGCCAGCACGACTGAAGGCTTCCCCTGGGTTGGAGCTCCAGGAGACTGCTGCTGGTCCCAGCCCCGCTCAGCCAGCTGGAAGGCTTTGAAGGCTCAGAGGAGAAGTTCGAGCTCTCTCTTGCTTTGGACCCCTTGCCCTTGTGACTCTGCTACAGGAACAGGAAAGGGGCTGAACCTGGGTGGGTGCCAAAAAGCTGCCTGCTCCTGTTCCCACTAGCCCAGGACCTGTTCCTCACCTGGGCCCTCGCCTCGAGGGGCAAGCCTCCTGAAGCTGCTTCACCTCCTCCCCAGCTTCTTCTGGCTCTGGGGTCCAAGTGGCAGAGCTGCCAACCGGCCCCTGGTTCTGCTCAGCAATCTTCCAGATCCAGTAGATGCTCCGCTTAGTATACAGCAGCAGACTGCAGTTCAGCACTCAGAGTTAGAAGGCACCTTCCTGGCTAAACTAGTGCCCAGGGTTGGTAGGATCACTGCCTGTCTCCCTTTGCTGAACTGGGAAAATGGCTACCTGTGATTTTTCCTTGAATTTCCTGACCTACTCAGTCTGTTGCTCTTCCTACCAAAATCATTGTTAGGAAGAACAGGGCTGTCCTGCTTCTCCCTTTCCCCCCTTCTTTACTAGTTTTCCAAAGATCATTTATCTTGGAAAAAAAAGCAAAAATGAAATAAGAATTGAGTAGATCCCTCTTCTCCTTATGGTCCCATTCATCATGAGCAATACACTGAATGGACAGAGAGCTGAGCTTGGAGAAGAGCATCTAGGTTTAAATTCTGCTTTTGATCTAATTAACTGGAGGTCCTCAGGCAAGTTAACCTCCAAGCTTCCATATTTTCAAATGAAAAATGAGGGGATAATAGCTTACCTTACAGCTTCAGTTTTCTCATCTGCAGAAAGGGTATAATAATAGCATTTAAACCCACAGTTATGGTAAGGATCATATATTAAGTATTTCATGAACCTTAAAGCACCACATAAATGCTATCTATTATTACTAGGAAACAAATAAATTCTGTTTAGAATACAAAGAAAAAAAGGGAAATATTGTTTGCCCTCAAGAAGCTTACATTCCATCAGGAAAACAATGTGTATACAGATCAGTCGATATATAACTACAAATACAAAGTGATGGGGGGTTGGTAGCTGAGGGGACCTCCCAAAACTATGTAGATCTTGGGCTGGACCCAAGAAGAACTCTGGGGATTTCAAGAGGTAGAGGTACAGAAGGAGGGAATTCTCCAAATGAAGCAAAATCTTTGTAAATCCATGGCTGTGAAAGATAGGATGGAGCATAAATTTGAAGAAGGAAATAACATGTAATAAATCTGGCATGGAAGATTGGAGAAGGACTTTAAATGCTAAACAAAGAAAATTGTGATTCTATTTCCTATTTCCTGGTATAGCTAGAATAAACAACCAAAAAATCACGTACATTTTCCTGGAGAGATCACATGGCATAGTGGATAAATAGATTCCTTTAAAACTGCAAAGATCTAAGTTCAAATCCTGCTTCTGATACATTTTGACTGTGCCAACCTAGGCAAGTCACTTCCCTGTCAGGAAGTCCGAGTTCAAGTCAGGAAGATCTGAGTTCAAATTTGGTCTCAGACACTTAACATTCTCTAGCTGTGTGACCTTGGGCAAGTCATTTAACCTCAATTGCCTCAGCAAAAAGCAAGAAAAATGACTTTTCCATTCATGGGACTCAGTTTCTTCCTTTGTAACACAGAAGAAATAATATTTACTCTATTTATCCACATGACTATTAGGAGGAAGAAGTTTTGCAAGTCTTCAGAAGTGGTAGATATTATTATTCTGTGATTCTGTTTTTTCAATTCTCTGTAACAGATGGAGATGAAGTTCCTGGGAATTATTGAAAATAAAATTTTAAAAATGACCAGTAGAGGGTGCGCATGGGCTAATCAGAGCCTTATCCTCCAACCACTTACAGATTCATGAAAAACCAGACTTAGGAAAACCAGAGCTGGTTCTTTTTCTTTTTTAATCATTATTTTTCAAAATATCCTCTTATATATGGAATATCTCTCTGGGAAGGAAAGAGAGCAGGATAAAGGGGGGAAATCTGAGTAATATAAAAAGAAAAGATAGCAATAAAAATTATTTAAGCACACCAAAAAATCAGAGCTGGAAAAGGGCTTTAGAAAAGCATCCCAAACCCATCCTTGGCTTTTACAGATGGGGATACTATGACCCAGAGAAGGGACACAATTTGCTGGGACTCACTCAGGGGTCAATCATAGAGCTGAGTCTGTGGACTCTTGATTCTTGAACTAGGACTCCTTCAGGAATGATAGATTCCAGCCAACCAGATAACCAGGTAGGTAGGTTAGGTAGTATATGTATGTACGTGTGTATATTTTTATGTATGTATTTATATAGTAGTTATATCTAATATAAATATTTATATTTATATTTATTCAGTCTCCATAGTTCTCTCTGTGGATGCAGATGGCTCTCTCCATCCCAAGTCTATTGAATCAGCTCACTGTTGAAAAGAGGCAATTTATATTTATATTAGATATGATATAGGTATATATATGCATGTTTTATGAAGTTGATAGAGGATAGGTAGATAGTTGAATAGATAGATACATAGATAATAGGCAGATAGGTATCTATCTATCTATAGGTAGATAATATATATTATCTATATATAATATATATCATATGTATGATACAATAGATAATATACATATTAGATATGACATAAATATGTACATATATGATCTAAAGTTGATAGAGGATATATAGGTAGACAGATGGATGAATAGACAATAGGCAAACAGGTAAGTAGATATACAGTAGAAAAATAGGTAATAGCTAAATATATTATATGATAAATAGATATAAAGTAAATAAATGATAGGTAAATAGATAGATAGATGGAGAGGCAGAGAGGTTGAGAGAAAGCGACAGAGGCAGAGTGTAGAAGTAAAATAAACATCAAGGATATAAATACATGAAAACAAGACAATTCCTACTCTCAGGAGCTTACATTCTAATAGAGGAAGACAAAACATAATGGGGAGCTGGAAATCGGAAAGGGAAGGGAAAAGAGTACCTCTAAGCAAGGCAATTGGGAGGAGGAGGAGGAGTCCAAAGAGTGAGCTGAACTCAAATTGAAGTGAGCAGCATGATGGAGACTCCTTAAGAAATGTTGATCATCATAAAAGAGGGAAAAGGATGCATGTGTGTTCAAACATTTGTAGTAGTCCTTTTTGTAATGGCAAGGAACTGGAAAATGAGTGACTGCCCATCAGTTGGGGAATGGCTAAGTTATGGTATATGAATGTTAAGGAATATTATTGTTCTATAAGAAATGATGAGCAGGCCGATTTTAGAAAAGCCTGGAAAGACTTATGTAATCTGATGCTGAGTGAATTGAATAAAAGTAAGAGAATATTGCTCATAGGAACAACAAGATTATGTGATGATCAACTGTGATGGGCTTGGCTCTTTTCAACAATGAACTGATTCAAGGCACTTCCAATAGACTTGGGATGGAGAAAGCCATCCTCATACAGAGAGAGAGATCTATGGAGACTGAATGTGGGTCACAATATAGTATTTTCACTTTTGTTGTTTGTTTTTCCCTTTCTCATTTTTTCCCCTTTTGATCTGATTTTTCTTTCACAACATGACAAATATGGAAATATGTTTAAAAGAACTGCACATATTTAACATATCAAACTGCACAAATTTAACTTATATGCTATCTTGGAGAAGGGGAAGGGAAGGGAAGGGAGGAGGAAAATTTGGAACACAAAGCTTTACAAAAATGAATGTTGAAAACCAATTTTAAAAGGCAGACATTTGTGTAACATGTTACATCCATTAAATCCTTGGAGATCTATGCTCCTTTAAAGATGGGGAAGGCTAAATGGCTTGCTTGATTGAGGGTCGCTCCTTCAATAAGGGGCAAAGCAGAAAATTGGACAGGTCGGTCTTCTGATGTGGGGAATGGAGCAGGGAGTATCGGAGCTGGCTCTGATTCTACTCTTTTCTGGGCCCTGCCTCAGTTTCCTGGAGTGTTTCTCTTCAGGCTCTGCTCTAACCGGGCTAAGATTCATCTCAGCCTTTGCTCTCCACATCCCAGGGAAGAAGGCAGGAAGTGAGAGCCTCCCCAAACTGAGGTCTAGAGGAGGACCCTCTCCCTCCCTCTAGCTCCAGCTGGGTTTAATCAGAGAGCCCTGGATTTGGAGCCTCATGCCCGTGTTTCTGCTTCTTATGCCTGTGTACAGCCCTCTCTGGCCCTCAGTTTCCCCATCTGTAAAATTGGAAGGTTGGTCTAGAAGTCACTAAGGTCTTCTCTGGTGTTTCATCCTGAGACCATAGGCAGCCCCTTAAGCTTTCAGAAAGGCCTGGGTCTGTCTAGAAATTCAGAGTGGAGTCAGGGAAGCTGCTTCTAGACCCATCCCTTTAACTGCTTCTGTGCCTGTGCTGAGTTCCCATCTGTGAACTCAGGGGATAATTACCCTACCCTGACTCCCTGGGCTGGGGCCTGGGCTTAATTAATGTTTGTAAGGTGCTTTGAGTTCCTCAGATGAAAGGAATAAAATGTCATTATGTGAATGGTGAGATAATTACTATTATTATCCATGGAGGGAGATTCCTTCACTCCCATGGAGCTTCCTACTCCAGCTGAGTCCACAGGCCCACAGACACACCTGGTGACTCTTTTGGCGTATAAGGAGCCTTAGCAAGCAAGATGGCCCCTGGGAGAGAATAAGATGGCCCCTGGGAAGGGAACAAGATGGCCCTGGGAAAGAACAAAATGGCCCCTGGGAAGGGAACAAAATGGCCCTTGGGAGGGGAACAAGATGGCCCCTGGGAGAGAATAAGAATGGCCTCTGGGAGGGAGGTGAACGATAGTCTCTATATTTATGGCACAACATCTTAGTGAAGTAGTAGTAGGAGTGTTATTTCCATTGTTCATATGAGGAAACTGAGGCAGAGTTTGCCTCAGTAGCTTGCTCCCAGTCACATAGCTATAGAAGATGCCAGAGCCTATTGACAAGTTCAGGGAAGGAGCCCATGATCAAGCCTATGGTCTCAAATAAGATGGATAGTGATGGAGCCCTGAACCTAAAGTTGATTGGGCCTGTGTTCAAATCCTACCCCAGCATGATGATAAGGGTCAAATTGCTTTCCCTCTCTCAGCCTCAGTTTCCTCATCGGCAAAATGGAGACAATCATAGCCCCAACCTTACAGGTAAGGCCCAAATGAGATGATTTATGTAAAGTGCTTCATAAAAGTGAGCTATTCTCTCATTATATCTGTGCACAAAACACGGATAATAAACAAGATCAAAATGAGAGATCCTAATGGCAAGAGGTGAATTTGACAGGCTAGGTTTCACGGAGGTATAACTGACCTAGGACCTGGAATTGGAGGATGGCTCTGGAATGGGTTACTCCAGGGATGGACTAGAGCTAACTCTAACCTCTTGGGAAGGCCCATCCTTAAATTTTCACTGTGAGACTGTCAAATGCTTTATCCCTCAGAAATGGGCAGTCCCCAAAAATCAGGGCTTGGTTTCTATTTTGTTGGTGGCCTAGGCTTAAGAAAGTATTAAAAATGCAGATTAAACTTAAAAGTATATGCATACATTTTTCCTCCCAGAGTCCAGTTGTTAACATTTGCTATTTTTAAAATGTCATTAAATATTTCCCAGTTACATTTTTAAAATTTTAACATTCATTTTTTAAAAATTTGAGTTCCAAATTCTCTACCTCCTTCCTACCCACTCCTGTTCCCTTGAGAATGCAAGCAATATGATATAAATTATACATGTGAAGTTATGCAAAACATTTCCATATTTGCCATGTTGCAAAATAAAACACACAAAACCCCAAGAAAAATAAAATTTCTCTTCACAAGTTTCTCTGATAAAGGCCTCATTTCTCAAAAATATAGAAAACTGAGTCAAATCTATAAAAATAAGACCCATTACCCAATTGATAAATTATCAAAAGATATGAACAGATTTCAGATGAATGAATCAAAGCTATTGATGGCCATATGAAAAAAATGTTCACACTATTGATTGGAGAAATGCACATTAAAACAATTCTGAGATACCACCTCAGACCTATTAGATTGGCTAATAGCACAAAAAAGGAAAATGACAAATGTTGGAGGGAATGTGGGAAAAATGAGACATTGATACACAGTTGGTGGGGTTGTGAACTGATTAACTATTCTGTAGAGCAATTTGGAATTATGCCTATGGGATATAAACTGTGCAAATCCTTTGACCTAGCAATTCATTATTAGATTTGTATCCCAAAAGGGATTTTTTTTTAAGGAAAAAGACTGATTTGTACAAAAATATTTATAGAAGCTCTTTTCTGGTGGCAAAGAATTAGAAATTGAGGGGATGCTCATCAGCTGGGGAATTGTGAAGTGATTATGATGTAATATTTTAAGGAAATATGATGGAATACTTTCAGAAAAACCTGGAAAGACTTACATGAGTTGATGCAAAGTGAAATGTAGCAGGAATATTGTGAGATGATCAGAAATAAATGATTTGGGGGCAGCTAGGTGGTACAGTGGATAGAGTTCCAGCCCTGAAGTCAGGAGGACCTGAGTTCAAATGTGACCTCAAACACTTAACACTTCCTAGCTAGGTGACCCTGGGCAAGTCACTTAATCCCAATTACCTCAGAAGAAAAGAAAAAAAAAGGAATGACTTAGCTATTCTCAGCAATACAATAATCCAAGACCACTCTGAAAGACTTTTGATGAAAAATGCTATCCATCTCCAGAGAAAGAGCTAATGATATCTGAATACAGATTTGAAGCATACTTTAAAAAAAAACAATTTTATTTTTTTTGAGGGGTTTTTTTGTTGGTCTATGTTTTCTTTCACAGCATAATTAATATGGAAATGTTTTGCATGACTATACATGTATAACCTCTATTGAATTGCTTGCCATCTCAATAGGGGTTGGAGGTGAGGAGGGAGGAAGAGAGAGAATTTGAAACTCAGAATTTTAAAAACAAATGTTAAAATTGTTTTTAGATGTAACTGAGGAAAAATAAAATAAATTAACTCAAAAAATAAAAGTATGCTTTAATCTTGTCACAATATTAGAAGACACTGTTTTCCAGAGCTAATGTCCAACAGGCAAACTGTTTCCTGAGCACTTTGGATGATCTCTCCCTCTGGCCAACTGTATTGATTTGACCAACACTAAGAAACTTATGATTTTCATATTAATCAGTAACTGTTTCAATTTGTTGGAGCCTCTCCTATTTCCCAGAGACATGAGAGTCATCCATCACATCTCTTGATATGCTCACAATCTTTTTCTTGTAACTGTCCAGTGAATCAAACCAGGTATTGCATTTCTGTTCCTGCCAGACTAACTCTAGTTCTATACCCTACTGAACAATAAGACAAGAATGCCTGTAATGCCCTAAAAATGGTAATTATGAGAATTGCCACTTAAAACCTAAGAATTATTGTGTCCTGGTCCAGCTTACTTATAGAGTTTTTTATGTATATAAGCCCTGCTTTTGCCCCAGCATGTTAAATGCTCTTTCTTAGGAGAAGGATTTCCATTTTTCTCACTCTGAAATTAATTAAACTTTTGTTGGATCCCCGACTTTCCTGTCTCGAGCCTGCTGTGTTCAGTTCTGGCCATTCATAGCTGGTTCCAGTCCAAATAACAATCTACATTCAAAGTTCATCAATCCTCTCTTTGGAGCTCAATAGCAATTTTCATCATAGGTCCTTTGGAATTATTTTGGATCATTGTCTTGATCAGAGTATTTAAGTCTTTTATAATTGGTTAATCTTAAAATAGTGCTGTTACTGCATACAGTGTTCTCTTGGTTCTGTTCAATTCACTTTGCATCAGTTCAGATAAATCTTTCCAGGTTTTTTCTGAAACCATCCTGTTTGTCATTTCTTACAGCATAATCATATATCACATCTTGTTCAGTCATTTCCCAAATTTTCCAATTCTTTGCCACCACGAAAAGAGCTGCTATAAATTTTTTGTGCACAATAGATCCTTTTGCCTTTACTTTGATCTTTTTGGGATAGTAACCTAGTGGTGATATTGCTGAGTCAAAAGATATACAAAATTGAATAGCCTTTTGAGAGTAATTTCAAATTATTCTCTAGAATTATTGGATCAGTTTGCAATTCTACCAATAGAAAATTCATTTCCCTAGTTTCCCATATCCTATTTAGCACTTGCAATTTTCTTGTTTGGTGATGTTAGCTGATCTTATGGGGATGAGATAATATCTCAGAGTTATTGTAATATGCATTTCTCTAATAAATAATGATTTAGGGCAGCTTTCTTCTACATAGATTTCTTCTTTGGAAACTACCTGTGATTTAGACATTTCTTTGGAAAACTACCTGTTCATATCCTTTGACTATTTATCAATTGGGAAATGGCTCTTCTTAGAAATTTGGCTCAGTTCCCAGTTTGAGAAAAGAGGCCTTTATAAGGGAAATTTGCTATAAATTTTTTTCTCCAGTTTTCCTTCTAATTTTGGCTACATTAATTTTTTTGTGCACAAAAGCCTTTTAATTTAATGCAATCAATATTATCCATTTTATTTGCTATGATCCTTTCTATCTCGTTTGGTCATAAACAATACCATTATTCATAGAAAGAACAGGTAAATTTTTCCATGTTGCCCTAACTTATGTACTAAATAATTTATTCATTTTGATCTTAGTTTGGTATAATTGGAGCAGCTAGGTGGTACAGTGGAGAGAGTGCCACGTCTAATTTCTTTTTTTTTATCCTTCATTTTTAAAAATTTTATTTTTAAAATACATGCAAAGATAGTTTTCAACATTCACCCTTGCAAAACCTTGGGTTCCAGATTTTTCTCCCTTCCTCCCATCCCCTCCCCCAGACAGCAAACAATCCAATATATATTAAACATTTGTAATTTCCACATTTATCACACTGAACAAGAAAAATCAGATCAAAAAGGAAAAAAAATTGAGAAAGAAAACAAAATAAAGCAAACAACAACAAAAAAGAGTGAAAATGCTATGTTGTGATCCACACTCAGTTCCCACAGGCCTCTCTCTGGGTGTAGATGGCTCTCTTCATCACAAAGTCATTGGAACTGACCTGAATCATCTCATTGTTGAAAAGAGCCTTGTCCATCAGAATTGATCTTCGTATAATCTTGCTGTTGCCATGTACAATGATCTCTTGGTTCTGCTCACTTCACTTAGAACCAGTTCATGTAAGTCTCTCCAGGGCTTTCTGAAATCTTCCTGCTGATCTTTTTTTTTTTCTTTATTAAAGCTTTTTATTTTTCAAAACATGTGTGGACAATTCTTCAACATTAGCCCTTCAAAACCCTGTGTTCCAATTCCACCCCCCCTTCCTCCATACTCTCCCCTAGATAGTAAGTAGTCCAATACATGTTAAACATGGCAGAAATATATGTTAAATCCAATATATGCATACAGTTTTATACAATTATCATGCCATTCAAGAAAAATCCAATCAAACCAGTTTTTTTAAAAAAAAAAGAGAAGCAAAATAAAATGCAAGAAAACAACAACAGAAAGAGTGAAAATGCTATGTTGTAGTTCACACTCAAATCCCACAGGACTCTCCCTGGGTGTAGATGGCTTTCTTCATCACTAAACAATTAGAACTGGTTTGAATCATCTCATTGCTGAAGAGAGCCACGTCCATCAGAATTAATCATTGCATAATCTTGTTATTGCCGTGTATAATGATCTATTGGTTCTGCTCATTTCACTTCTGCTGATCACTTCTTATAGAACAATAATATTCCATTTCATTCACATACCATAACTTAGTCAGTCATTCCCCAAATTATAGGCATACACTCAGTTTCCAGTTCCTTTCTACTACTAAAAGGGCTGCTACAAACATTTTTTGCACATGTGAATCCTTTCCCCTTTTTTATTATCTCTTTGAGATACAGACCCAATAGAAACACTGCTGGATCAAAGGATCCAGCCCTTTGGGCTTTCAAATTGTGCTTCAGAATGGTTGGATCAGTTCACAACTCCACCAATGATGTATTAGTAAAAATTTGTTTTCCCACATCGCTTCCAACATTTGTCATTATCTTTTTCTGTCATCTTAGCCAATCTGAGAGATATGTAGTGGTGCCTCAGAGTTGTCTTAATTTGCATTTCTCTGATTAATAGTAATTTAGAGCATTTTTTCATGCAATCAGAAATGGCTTTAATGTCTTCATCTGAAAATTGTCTGTTCATATCTTTTGACCATTTATCAGTTGGAGAATGGTCAAGCCTAGTTTCAGGAAGACTTACTTCAAATCTGACTTTAGATACTTACTGATTCTGTGACCCTGGGCATTTCACTTAACTCTATTTATCTCAGTTTCCTTATATGTAAAATGAGCTGGAAAAGGAAATGACAAACCATTCCGGAATCTTTACCGCAAAGGGGATCATGAAGAGTCAGACATGACAGCAGCAAAATTAGAATATGGTTGAGATATTGGTTCATGACTAGTTTCATTCCAGTTTTCCTAGCAATTTTTGTCTGTTAAACATTTCCTAGCACACCCCTGTTTTGCTCTATATTGCTTGAGCTCAACAGGAAAAGGCTCAGGAAATAACAACAACAACAGACATTTATATAGTACTTTAAGGTTAGCATCCATTATTTCATTTAAGTCTCACAATACCCCTGGTCTACTCAAATACTCAAATAGTTCCATGATCTTATGAAGATGGGTATTCTGGCCAATAGGGTGACCCAGCCAGATCAGTTCATCATAAGAGACTAGTGTCTATTTCCTACTATAAATTTATCACATGGAGTCCATCCAATGTATAGAGGTTTTAACATACTGAGACTACCAAGAGCTACTTATCCCTTGCTCTTGTCATGTGACCAGCACATCTTTTTTGCTTATACCTTTCTTTGATATCATCTTTTACTCCCCCCTCATAAAGTAATGTATCATATCCTGCCAATGTCTACCGTGTCCTTCCACCTGTTCATGTGAGAAAATTTAAGATGCAGGGGTGAAAAGCTTGAAGAAGAATATTAGAATAGAGATAAACAAAAGAATAAATAAAAGTGATATTGCCATAAGCATATAGCATAGACCATTTGCAAAGAAAAAGGAAACAGATGAGGAGTTTGGGAGGGGGTCATAAGTCTGGCATAGAAACATGATGTAGTAATGATGGGGAATTTCAATTATCCAAATAAATGACTGCAGATTTCTCCTCTGTCAAAAAAAGAGCCTCTAATAAGTTTTTGACTTGCCTTTGTGATAATGTCCCCTCAACAGTCGAACCTCTAATGAAGGGAATTTCTTTTCTGGAGTTAATTCTCACAATTTGAGAGGAACTGATTGATGGAGTGAAAATGGTGGAAATATTGAGAAATAGATAGTTCCATGTTAGAATTTACAATAGGAGAATGAAAGGGAAGCACTTTCTGGCATTCACTTTTGATTCGGGGAGAGCAGATTTTGGAGGGTTCCACAAAAGAAAAAGTGGGATCCCATGAACTAAAATTCTCCAGGGAAAGTCAGCCCAAGAAGGATAAGTTGTCAAGAATGAAAGAACAATTCCTTTTTTTTTTAATATAAAGCTTTTTATTTACAAAACATATGAGTGATTTTTCTACATTGACCTTTGCAAAAACTTTTTTTCCCAAGCTTTTCCCCTCCTTCCCCCCACCCCCACCCCTAGATGACAGGTAATCTAATACATGCTAAATAGGATAAATTATATGACAAATACAATACATGTATACATATCTATAGTTATCTTACTGCACAAGAAACATCAGATCTAGAAAGAGAAGGAGAAAAACCAACCTAAGAAGGAAAACAAAATGCATGGAAATATTCATAGAAAGTGTTAAAATGCTGTGTTGTGGTTCACACTCAGTTCCCACAGGCCTCTCTCTGGATGTATATGACTATCTTCATCACTGAACAACTAGTTTGAATCACATCATTGTTGAAGAGAACCATGTCCATCAAAACTGATCACCATATAGTCTTGTTGCTGTGTATAATGTTCTCCTGGTTCTGCTGATTTCACTCAGCATCAGTTCATGCAAGTCTCTCCAGGCTTCTCTGAAATCATCCTGCTGGTCGTTTCTTACAGAGCAATAATATTCCATAACATTCATATACCATAATTTGTTCAGCCATTCTCCAATTGATGGGCATCCTTTCAATTTCCAGTTTCTTGCCACTACAAAAAGGGCTGCCACAAACATTTTTTGCACATGTGGGTCCCTTTCCCTCCTTTAAAATCTCTTTGGGATATAGGCCCAATAGAAACACTGCTGGGTCAAATGGTATGCACAGTTTGATAACATTTTGAGCATAGTTTCAAATTGCTCTCCAGAATGGTTGGATCCGTTCACAGTTCCACCAACAATGTATCAGTGTCCCAGTTTTCCCACATCCCCTGCAACAGTTATCATTATCATTTCCTGTCATTTTAGCCAATCTGACAGGTGTGTAGTGGTATCTCAGAGTTGTCTTAATTTGCATTTCTCTGATCAATAGTGACTTGGAGCACCTTAGAGAAAGAACAATTCCAATGGGAAGAAAAAGACATAATTGCCTAAATAGACCAATTAGGTTTTAAAGATGCAGAGAGAAGCTAGGAGCAATGACAGGTAACAGTGGGTAATACAAATCAACAACTGATGTTCACACAAGATTTTTCAGGTTTACAAAGCACTTCACATGCACCATCTAAGCTGTTTCTCCTAATAGACCTGGGAGAGAAATGCTGCTATTCTTCCAAACACATACAAACACACAAGCAAAAGCATGGCATTATCCAATATCCTCTGGATCAGGAGTGCTAAAACTCAGATTTGACTGAGGCAAACAAAGAAAGATGTTGGTGACAAAAAGCAGAAGCTTTAAAAATGATGTTGGGGGCAGCTAGGTGGCGCAGTGGATAGAGCAGTTGTTCTGAAGTCAGGAGGACCTGAGTTCAAATGTGACCTTAATCACTTAACATTCCCTACCTGTCTGACCTTGGGCACGTCACTTAACTCCAATTGCCTCAGCAAAAAACAAAAAAACAAACAAAACAAAATTTTTTTTTAAATGATGTTGGGAAAAGGAAAAGGATCAAAGAAGGGTTGAAATGACTGCTAGAGGAAGATGGGATCATGATCATGGACAAGAGAGGGAAAGAGACAGCCAGTTCTCTTCCCACTTCTCCATTCTGTATTTATCTTTGAGTTGGACAGAACAAAACAGAAATGGCTAGTAGGGAGGGGATATCCAAGGAGAGGAGGGGGATTGTAGGAGAGCACCTCACTGCCCTGGTTAAAGTCACGTCGCTGGGCCATTTACATCCCAGAACTCCTTGACAGATGCATAGTCAGGGATTTCTAAAGAGATGTGGAGGATGCAAGCACTAAAAGAATAATAAGGCAATGTTCTTTTTTTTTTTTTTTTTAAGAGAAGAGATGAGTCTGTAAATTATAAGCCAGTGAGCCTGACTTCAACTCCTGGGAAAATTCCAGACTCTATTATTAAAAGGATAGTTGGTGAAGCTGTGGAAAAGGTTATAATAATCACAGAGTCAACATGGTTCCAACAAGGACGAGTCATACCAGATGAACCTCATTTCCTTTTTTTTTTTTTTTTTTGGATGGAGTTACTAGACTGGTAGGTCAGGAGAACATTAAGGAGTAATTTACCTAGCTTTTAGGAAAGCTGTTCACAAAGGTTCTCAGGCTTTGCTTCTGTAAAAGAATGAGAAATGTGAGTTATAAAGCTGCCCCAACAGGAAATCCCCAAATCGTTTGAGTCAACAGTATGATGGAGTAAATGACCAGTGGTTCCGTGTCAGCTTGGAAGGAGTGCCGCAGGACTGAGGGATCATAAGGCAGAGCAGGAAAGGACCTTAGAAATGCCCTCTCCCACCTCCGGTACAGACCAGAAAACTGAGAAGCAGGAACGGGGAAGTTACTTCCCTAAAGTCTGATAGATGTCAGCTATCAGTGTGGGAATTTGAACACAGGTCCAGCAGCACTCGACATGCACACACACAAACACACGTGTGCACATATATATCCATGTGTGTATCCACAAGTGTACAAATAGACGTGGGCATCTGCATACATATACACATGTGCAAGATACATATGACAGGGGGCAGTTAGGTGGCGCAGCGGATAGAGCACCAGCCCTGAAGTCAGGAGGACCTGAGTTCAAATCTGGTCTCAGACACTTAATACTTCCTAGCTGTGTGACCCTGGGCAAGTCACTTAACCCCAATTGCCTCAGCAAAAAAGCAAAAAAAAAAAAAAAAGATACATATGACATAGTATGCACAGAATACACACAGAGAGAATATCTATATCTAGGCTGTATATGTATGTGTGTATTTATAAACATGTATGTGCATACAGATGTGTACATATGTATGCACACACAAAACACGCATGATACATGTTGCATGCATAGAATACACCTAGAGAAAGAACACCTGTCTCTAGGCTGTATGTGTGTGTATGTGTGTGTG
>JAJPUD010008460.1:42608-89158 GCA_023553655.1 Myrmecobius fasciatus | reverse complement strand
TTGAAGAGAGCCAGTTGCACCTTATATTTAAGTGTTCCATCTCTACCCACCTGTTCCTTTGAAGAGGAATGAAGGAAAATATTAGTTTTAAGCCATGACTGAATAAGTTTGTTAGATGGGAGTTGATATATTTCTTCATGTAATATTCACTTTGTCTTCCTTTTTTCCTTCTTATTAGACAGAGAAGCATCTGATGAAGAGTCAGGAAGCACAGGGCTAGTGGAGTCTGATGAGGAGCAGGAATCCAGTGATGATGAGGGGAGCAGTTTGGAAGATCAAGGCCAAAGAGAGAAGAGGAATGCTCATTCTTCAGGCTTTAGTTTCCAGAGCATCAGTGACTTTGAAAAATTCTCTGAGGGAATGGATGATGTTGGCAGTGATGAAGAGGACGAGGAAGAAGAAGAAAATGGCATAGAAGAGGAAACTGATGAGGAAGAAGATGGAGAGGAAATCCAGGAGGCTGTGCCTGAAGACAAAGATAATGATGAGACAGTGAGAACCTTCTCAGGAGGCAAAGTGTCAGAGGAAGTAGAGAAAGGCAGAGCTGTGAAGAACCAAATAGGTTGGTGCCTGGGTTTTGCTGATTGCCAATTTCTCTAAATCTCCACATTTGATCTACTTTCTTTTGTTTGCTTTCTCCCTCCTGTGCCCTTCCAATTACTCTGACATGCCCCACTTATCTGGAGGCCTAGGGCCTCTTTCCTTTATGCTAAGTCAGTCATCTCCATATTGAATAGCACAGTTGGCTATGCCCTAATACCTGAGGCAACTAGATTTCAGCTTCAGACTTGAAGAAAATCTTTTTCTTTTCCTCTTGGGTTTTAAAATCACAGATGAATGAGTTGTCACTCCTATGTAATGAACATTTGTTTCCAAAATGCTATTTGTCTCCTAATTTGGGAAAACACTAACTTGGTGAATAACTGTAATGGGATTATGCAGCTAAGCGGCCTGGGATTATTACTCTTAGGAAAAGGTATCATAAGTAAATGATGGCTTTCTATTTTCCTGATTCTCAGCACTGTGGGACCAACTCTTGGAAGGAAGAATCAAGCTGCAGAAAGCTCTGCTAACAACCAACCAGCTTCCCCAACCAGATGTTTTTCCTATTTTCAAGGACAAGGGCGGGTCAGAGTTTGCCAGTGCCCTAAAAAACAGTAAGGACTCTTCTATACTGAAATGCTTATGGAATGAGCATATCTTTTGCGTTCAGAAAAAGAATAAGAGTAACAAGAGTTCTATACTTTTAAGTTTAAAAGAATAAGGTTAACTCACTAGGTGGCTTGCTTACCTTGGTTTAAGGATAAAGCACATCATAAGGTGACATTTCTCAAATTGTCCCTTTCTCTACTAGGTGTGTAGTTTTTAGGGAAGGTATAAAAGCACATGGAAGATTTCCAGTCTGGAAGACTGACTGAGCTAGATTTGTACTGTGTGTATTTCTAGTACAGAGAACTTTACCTTAAGTAAGTAGTAAGTAAATAAGAGTAGTAGGTGAATTGCTTGGGAGTACCAAATCCTCTGGTGAACGTGGTACCTGTTTATTTTGGTCAGTGACAAACATTGTTAAAAGCACCTGCCGTATGTTTATGCACTGTACTTATTGGTTGGGATACAAAGACAAAAATGAAGTCATCCTTATTCTTGAAGAGCTCATGAACTGCTGGCAGCAATAACAAGTCAAGTCTCAGAAGTTGTCTAGTCTAAGACGAGAGGAAACTGATGTGATAGGTATGGGCAATGGTTGTGCCCAAGACTCAGGCAGGAAGCAGTAGTGCTAGGAGGATCACACTCAGATCCTGTGACTGAGATTTCTGCTCTTTCTCCAGCCCCACACTATACTTGTTACAATCAGAGTAGATTTTAAAAGTTACTTGGTTTGGGATGATATGAGCTGGAGGTACTGGGCAAGGCATAGGTGATGGTCAAGCCAAGTCTTGAAGTCAGGAATTCTGAGAATTGGGGATTAGAAGGGAGGAAGAACATTCAAAGCCTGGGGCAAAAGCCAATTGGAAAGTATTTAAAGATGAAGTGTCATGTAGGGCAGTATGGCCATACTGTAGAGTGCTTGAAAGGGAGGGAAATTTTGGTTCAATTTCACAGTCTTACAGCTGAAAAAGGATCTCCGGAGGTCATCTAATCCAGTTGATTACCTACCTTGAGGCAGAATTACACTTAACTCACCAAAGGCAAATATCTATTTGTTATTGTCAGATTTCCAAGGCATCAGATTTGGGCGATAATGTGATTTTTCTCAGCAAGCATAATTTTGTTACTTTTTTTGTTACTTGCCATCTTAGTTAGGGGCTACAGCTTCCCAAAGAAATGTTTATCCTCCTCTACAGACTAGTAGTTAGAGGGGGATAGCTCCAATCACTAGGCTTTCCATTTTTTTTTTTTTTGACTTTTTATTTGCAAAACATATATATTGGTAATTCTTCAACATTAACCCTTACAAAGCTTTCTGTTACAAATTTTTTCCCCCCTACTCCCCACCCCTCCCCTAGATGGCAGGATATCCACTACATGTTAATTATATTAAAATACTTGACAAATCGAATATATGTATACATATTTCCGCACTTATCATTGTTGTGCAAGAGAAATCATATCTACAAGAAAGAAAAATCAGAGAAAGGAAACACAATGCAAGCAAACATCAATAGAGAGCATGAAAATGTTATGTTGTGGTCCACATTTCACATCCCTCTCTCTGGGTGTATATGGCTTTCTTTACTGAACGATTGGAAGTGGTTTGAAACATTTCATTGTTGAAGAGAGCCATGTCCATCAGAATTGATCATCATATAGTATTGTTGTTGCTGTGTATAATGATCTCCTGGTTCTGCTCATTTCACTTAGCATCAGTTCATGCAAGTCTCTTCAGGCCTCTCTGAAATCATCCTGCTGGTCGTTTCTTATAGAACAATAATATTCCATAACATTCATATACCATAATTTATTCAGCCACTCTCCAATTGATGGGCATCCATTCAGTTTCCAGTTTCTATAGGCTTTCCATCTTTATAAAGAATTACATTATTTCCTTTCACTTTTCAAGTAAATTGCTTCTTTTCCTCCTATCTTAAGGCAAGACAATGAACTAATTTTAGGGCTTGGGTATATACGGATCATCTTGACCTCAGGAAGCCTGCAAAGGGCCTTATTTGTAGAGTGTGGTTTTGTTCTCCTTTCATATTCTTGAGCCAACAGTTGACTAGCACAAGTTAATAATTTAAAGCATTGAATCAAAATCTTTTACAACATCATTTCTAAAGATTTTGAAGGAAGGCAATTCTGTTAACTTTCTTGGAAAATACTTAGTTTAATCAGGAATTATTTCCTAGAGTCTAATCTTTGTGTTGTATCTCTTACTGTAATTGAAGTCTATTTCCTATGTGAAAATAGAAAACAGTTGATTAATGTCATCCTTCCAGTAGCTTCTCAGATAGCAAGAAGGCAGTTATTACTTTACCTCACTTTTTCTGCTAACTATTTTACTAGTGGTTTTCAAATGTTTTGAAGATTGGGAGCCTTTCTGGAATTTTTCATTCTGTCTTATACCTTGACTCTTGGTGTGTTTTTGGAGAAAAGCCTGAAAGAATATACATTTGGAATATTTAATAAAATTTTTCACACACACACACACAAATGCTAGAGATGCCTTGTGGACCTGGGTAACAGTGGGGCATTTTAGATTAAATAACTTTAATGTTTCCTAATGTGTCCTATTTTTTTTTTTTTTTTGGTTCATTTTTGTTTTCCCTTTTTTCACTTCAGTTTTTTCATAGCTCTTTTAAAATGAGTATTTGGATAATGACCTGATCAGTGTCTTATAGAGTGGTGAATTATATTTCATCTACTAGATATTTCATCTTGACTATTTTAGAATGCTGTTATCTCATTTACTTGTGGTTCTTTGCTCTTTTCTATTGCAGTCTCCAATTGAACTAGATTGCTTCTAATGTCTTTTCCTGCTGTGATCCTGTAATTCTATAATCTAATACTAAAGTCATATAATATTAGAGCTGGAAGAGCCCTTAGACCAAAATCATTTTTGTTATGATGATGTTTCATCTTTGAAAAATAGTATTTTACTTATCTGTCAGTGGAAGAAGGTGAAAAATTCCAGAGAGCTGGATTTTCTGGATAGTTGAAGATTAATCTTTATATATTTAACAAGTATTTCAATTCTTATAATGCCAATATTTTCGATTGTATTTATTACACACTTTGCTGCCTTAGGAAGTATATAGATTCAGTTCAACAAACAGTATATACAATATGCTAAACACTGGATTAGGCAAAAATGAAGAGTCTTTGCTCTCAGGGAAGTTATTCTATCGAACATAACTTAGTTCTCTTCCAGATGTCCAAAGTTAGTCATTATATATGTATAGTAATAAGAAATACATTGGGCTCAATTTGTTCTCATTCTAATACAAATCTTGAACCTTATTTTGTTGGAAAAATCCCTTATACCAACTTAAACATCTTAAAAGAGTAAGTGAGAAGAAAAAGTGTGAAATGTGTAGCTGTTGGACTGACTTACTTGGGTAGCCTTTCTGAAAAATTATTGACTCAAAGGCAGAAATGTCTTTCTTCTAGATTGCTTTTTTTATCCTGTTTAAAATCATTATCTTAACTCTCATCAGTGCCTTTGAACCTGTTAGTAACATTCAGACTTCCATATTGGCTTCACTTTATTATTTTTTCCTTTTGCATTAGCTTTGTATCATGACAACTGGAGTGTACATTTTACTTATTGTGCCCCCCCCCTACCTTGGGGTACATCGTCATCTTGTAAACTTTAAAATATATCTGCTTGAACATTAAAATGAGATTGTGCTTTGTATCTACAGGTGCATATTATTTTATGCTTGGTTTTCTTAGTGGTGCTGTGTAATCAAAATTTTTCCTGGGTTGTTCATCTTTCTAGACTTCTTGATATTAGATAATTAAAGTTTTATTACAGTTGACTTTTTTTGAATTTTCCTTTTCCCTATTGGATGTCATTTATGGTTATGGAATCAAATATAAAGACATTGGTTTGGGAATGTTTGCCACCTTTTATGTACCTTTAGCTTTATGCTTTCAGAGACTCTCCCATTTTAAAATTATTCATATTTTTCATTAGTTCATGTAGTTAAAATATGTTGGTTTTTGTGGGGAAAGACAACCTCAGGGGGTCTTCAAACGTTAGAGGTAGAACATTTTTAGGATAAAGTTACTTTTTAAAAATATTACCATATTTTTCTTCTAAGGAAAATGGTTATTTGAAACTAACATGTGTATCATTTTCTCTCTGGTGTACCAGACATGTAAAAATTTGCAGCATCAATTGGTAGATCTGTTCAACAGATTTTGTGGGATATAACTTAGACAATCAGATGTTTGGCAAAGAAAATTGATCTTTTCCTCCATGGCATTTTTCTTACTACTTTTGAATAATAATCTCTAGTCCCATATCATCAACTGCTTATATTACCAATACCAATGCCTCAAACTCAACATGTCCAAAATAGAGCTCATGATTTTTTTCACTTTATACTTTGTACTCTTTCCAACTTTTCTGATGCTTTTGAGGACACCATCATTCTCTTCACTCAGTCTCATAACTGAAGAGTCATCCTCAGCTTCTCCCTGAAATTCATCTTTACATATCCAATCTGTTTTTAAGCTTTGGTTTTTTTTTTCCTCACAGTATAAGGTTATTGTGAAGAAAGAGTGATATATTTTTAAAGCACTTTGCAAACCTAAAAATGCTTTGTAAATGCTATTTTACATATTTGTTGACTGGCTGAATAAACAAGCATGAAGTTTGAGTTACTGGATTTAGAGTGTGGAGACCTGCATTCACATTTAGGTTTTACCATTTTCTAGCTATGCAATCTTAGGCTAATAATGAAATCTCTATGAACCTCAGTTTTGTTGCATGTATAGCACTCTGTGAAGCTGTTATTTCATTTTAAATTGTTTTAAATTTGATGCTATGAAATTTCATAATTAAATAGTTTTATTTGCAGGTAGAATTTTTTGATGGCTTTACCTTTTTTGATGAATTACTTTTATATACTTATTAAGTATAACTTCATTTTACCATTAGGATTGGATTCAATATTAGAATGAATTTTATGAACCAGTTTGATTCAGCAAGCATTTATTGAGTGACTGTTGTGTGCAAAGACACATTATTAAGTTTAGGAATAGCCTCCTTGTTTAAGTAGATTTTATCTTGGATTGTACCAGGTTGGGAGTAGATGTGGCCATAAATATTTAAATAGATTTTTTTTCCCTGAGATCATCTAGTATAACATTATTATTTTATAGGTGAGGAAATTGAGGCCCAGAAAGGTTAAATGGCTTGCCTAATATCACAAATTTACAGTAAATGGAAGAACCAGAAGAAGTTGTTTCCCTCCACTCTATGACACTGTGCTCCATTGTCTATTCTTTTCTTAATATTCTTGGTATGTTTGCTCTTTTGTGTATCCAGAAAGCTAGCTTTATAGAAAGTAAAAGGAAAGATTTATTGGTCATTATAATTACTGGGAAACACAACTTTGCACAGTGAATGGATAGAATTGGGGTGACACAGATTCAAATTTTCTCTCTGATATCTACTGCTGGGATAACCATAGATGTCACTTGGTCTTTCTGTGTTGTGGCATGTCTCTGAGATACCAAGTGAGAGAATGGCTGGTTATCTCTGTCTCAACCTGAAGCTGCTTTCAACAGCTTAAATTATGATTTTGAAATCCTAGTCATGGGCCAAAAAATCCCCCCAAAACCCTTAGAAAACAATTTGAAGGAAACCTTCTGATAAGCCTTGGCTTAGTAACTAGATTAATAGAGAAATAATGAATAAATTTTAATTTGGGAAAGAGTCCTGTCCTTAGTTCTCTCTATATAATGTCCTTTATGCACATAGATGTACAAGTCTCTATCACAAATCTAATTCTGCATTGGTGAGAGAATTTCATATTTATTTATGGATAGCACAGAGTTACAAATGAATGGATTATTTTCTTTTGGGAAAAGAAGAAAAGTTACTGGAGGAAGCCCTAGCATATGTGACCTAAGGGGATAGGAGACTTGGAAGAGAGAGATGACATTTCTGTAACAGGTACATCTCTCTTGTCTTTTCTCAAAATTAGCTCTACAGCTTTAAACAAAGTGATTAAAAAAAAGTCAAACTCCAGCCATAATAAGATGACCTTTTAGTGAAATGTATGTTATTAACGTATTTAATGATATGCATTACAAACTGCAGTGAGCACCATGTTTCATTACAGGTCTAAAATGCAATATCATTAAAGACCTTTAATAGAAACAATGGTTGACATTTTGATATTTCCCAAAAGCAAAATATATCCAAGAACACAGAGTATAATGTAACATAAATATAGGAGAAGTGGAATTTTTTTTTAGTTGCAAAAGAATCTGAAAATAAATTTCACTGTTAATAACAAATTTCTTTTTACTTACCCTCCTTTCCTTATTCTCTGACTCTCCTCAGTCACTTCATTCAAGGAAAGGTATCTCATCTTCCAGTCCATTTATGCCAATGTTGTGTCAACATGCCAGGCTAAAAAAAACAACTTTTATTCCTTTAACCTTTTCTTAGCACCTAGTTTCCATTCACTTGGGCCCTATCTTGGGAAAGTGTATGTCTTTTCTTCGCCCAATTCCCAACCCTAAGGAATGGATGGTGGGCTATGTATTGGAAAGAATTACTGTTTAATTTCTTACATGTGATTTAGGGGTACTATTTAAGTTCATCTTTCAGAAAGAGAGCCCTCAGAAGTTAGCAGCTTAACAGTGGTGTTCATTTCTTATCCTCAATAACACTAGTAAGGTCCAGGATGTATATGGTGAAGGTATGCCATAGGTATCTGCCCTCAGATAATTATGGGAAGCAGCTGGGTGGCTCAGTGGATAGAGCACTGGACTTGATGTAAGACCAGAGTTCAGATATGACCTTTACTAACTACATTACCCTGAGCAAGTCATTTAACCTTGCCTGCATAAAACTCCTGCATAAAAAGGAAGTGGCAAACTACTCTTGTATCTTTGCCAAGAAAACCCCACGGGAAGTTGGTCCTTTGGGTCATGACTGAATGACAAACTGCAGGATGCTGACCTTTGCCCCAGAAGTTTGGCTCTATTGGACTCCAAGTCCAATGAAAAAGCCTGTTACCATCTAAAGCAGATATTCTGAACCTTTGTGCATTTTGAACCCCTTGGCCATTTGATGAAGCTTTTGGAACCCTTCTCAGAATCATGTTTATAAAGGCATCTAAAAAAGATGACCATCAAAGGAAGCCAAAAGACTAACCAACTCCTGATCTAAAGCAATTGCCATATAAGCCTGATAACAGTTTTCTAAGAAGTTAGTTAAACTGTGGTAGGTAGCTAATAGTAATAGCTGTGTAATCTTAAATTTTATAAGGTCCTTTACAAATAGGATCTCTTTTGATGATCCTCATAACCACTCTGGAAGGTAGGTGCTATCATTATGTATCCCCATTCACAGATGAGAAAACTCAGACATTTATTAAGTGATTTGCCCAGTGTCATACCAGCTAGTAAGTGTTTGGTATTAGATTTGAATTCGGGTCCATGGTATTCCCTAGCTGCTTCCTAGTGAATTAGCTGTTTGTTAACTGTGGGAAAGCTTTAGCTATATGGAAAAAGCCATTCTTGTACTTAGTACTGTACTTGGTTGGCCAGGACAGTGTTTCTCCCTATAGATTTGATAAACTTAGTTTCTTTTCTTGGTATAGTGACTAGTTTCTTTTTATTTTTGAGGGTTCTTGTAAGAATTAATCCACAAGCATTAGTGCTTACTATGTGCCAGGCACTGTGCTAGGTCCTAGGGACACAAATATAATGAATGAAGCAATCCCTTTCTGTAAAGAGCTCATGCTTTAACGAGGGAATTAATTAATACTTTATGGATCTGAAATTCCTCTAGTGGACTTTTCTTCCCATTTTGTATCAAGTCCCATTTCTTTCTTAATTTATTTTATCTCCTTTAGTGTACCCTCCACCTGCCCACAATGTTCCTCTCACTTCTGTACCCTTCTTTAACAGAAACATTTTAGGGAGGGTAGAATTCTTGGATAACTCTTGAAGATCTCTCTCTTGTGGTAATAGACAAATGATACAGTATGTCTAAGGATAGAGGAATGGGCTATATTAACCCACAGTGGCATTTTTGCTCAGAAAAATATCTCTTTAGCTCTAAAACCGTCCCCAGTAGAGAATAATAGATTACACACAGCTTCTGGATTTTGATGTGGGTTAGGACTGAAAAATGAGATGTCTTTAAACTCCTTTTCCCTCTCTTTTTGATAAGTGATATAATGTGGTTTGGACACTCAGAGATTCCTGAGATTCCAGGTTCTGGTTGATGATTTACTGCAAAATTGCTTATAAATTGAAGTAGAAAATGTTTTGCAGACCTGGCAGCTTTCTGGTTTCACACCCATTTGTCACCCAGCATTTCCCTTTGTGTATAGAACAAGAATTAATTAGGCTGCACTGCAGGAAAAGTTTATGGCTATAATTTATATAGGATGAATTTCTTTTTAAAGAGACAGCATTGCTTTGTTTGTACCTTTGTGTGTGTGTGTGTGTGTGTGTGTGTGTGTGTGTGTATAGTTGCACACATGCATATGTGAAATGGTTTTCACATGAGTATTTTTTCTTCATAAAGCACTTGAAGACAGGACTTTCTGTGCTTTGGAGTTGGAAACCTTTTATTCTTAGTGGAGAAGCTTTAGGATTTGAGAAAGTAGATTGATACTTTTAAAAATCAGTGTTTACATTGTGATATGTGCATTGAATTCTGACTACATTTATATTAACAAACACTCAAGTTTAGGTTCTCCTTGTAGATATTGGTCAGAAGTCTGATTGGAAAAGAGCTTTGTATTCTAGGACCATTATCTTCCTGCTTTTTCCACAACCTGAGATTCTGCCATTTCTTAGGGTCTTGCTCATTCAATTAATGTTTTCATAATCAATGCAAGTCAGAACTTGCAATTTGTTCCTGATTTGCACATTAAAGAGCTCCATTAATTAAGAATCCTGGTGTTTGGCATGTTCCCGCAGGATCTGTGCATTATTTACATGGTAAAAGTACAAGATGCAAGTTTCCCAGTTGGAGGGGCCATGGCTGTTAATCCTGCCTTTTTTTTCTTGGTGAATAACAATTCTTTCCCAACTCATTGAAACTCCTCAGGGATTTACAGTTTCAAAAAAGGAACAAAATGATCCAAGTGAGAGAATCACAATGGAACTGTAGAAGATGAATTATTTGTTTAAGGGGAAAGAGGTGGGGGGGAATCTCTGGAGAAAGGTTCATAGAAGTGGCATGTTTTTAACTTGTATTGTTTCTTCCAACTTAGCCAAATATGCAAGTCACATAATTGTTCTCACCACTGAATTTGCAAAGATTTTTCTCTTTTAGTATTAATGTTAATAATATATGAAAGACAACTTTATTAAGTCATGGTTCCACCAATCTCTCTGAGCTTATTATCCTATGATCTAATGACCTGTTAACTAGATATAAGTGACAGTTGTTAGATTCAAGACATTTACATATGTTATTCCCTATTTAAATGATTGCTTTTGAGGAATATCACTCTAGCATGTTTGTTTGGATTGTACTAGTATTTATCTGAAATCTCTATCTGATGGACTGGTGGTAGCTTCCATCTGATATGTGGGAGATCATCCACAGTGGATCAAAGCTTGAGATCAGGCCACTCATGGGAAGCAGGATTTGGAGACATTTGATAATTTTATGTACATTTTATAGATACTTGGCAGACAAACTGTAACAGTCTATAAAGTGTAGCCCTCTAAATATGTGTTTAGTTGGCTATAAAGTATTTTTTGTAGGACATGGAAGAAAAGTATTTTTTTTTCCTGATCCTTACAAAGATTGTGTGGGACCTGGTTTAATTGGCTCATACATCACTTCCATTAATTTTAAAACCAGAATGGTAAGAGATTATGAATTTTAGGAGAGGAAGATAAAAGGAAGCATATGTTTGGTGGTATGTTACTATTGAGTCTTAGAGGAAGCCTGCATGACAGGAAACATTTATTGCATAATTAGTGTGTGTGTGGTGTGTGTGTGTGTGTGTGTGTGTGTGTGTGTGTGTATTGTCCAGTCCTCCAAAGGTGTGTTTGTTGTACTTGAACTGCACTTGACCTTAGCTTAACTTCCTTGGGGATTATTTTATGACCTAGATATAGCATTGGAGTGCTCTCTTTGGAATATGGACTCAAATTTACCAGATGCTGTCTTTGGGAGTCATGTTGGCAATTTATGTGACAGAGACAAAACAAGAAATCTGACCACACCTCTCCCCTCTTTCATTTGTGCTAGTTAGAGAAGCTGTTCAATAACTTTTAAGTTGTGACCTACATTTTATACATGCTATACTCATTCAAATAAGGATACAGATAACATTTCTGATATCCTCGGGGAATTAAGGAGAATTAATCAGAAGAGCCCACTCAGAAAACACTGTACATAGGCAAGGTAAGTGTAGGAATTGTTAAATCTCTTTGCTTTGTAACTGGCTTATAAATAGTGATAGAGACTGGACTTGTGATTTCATTGGCATATGGAATTCTCTGGATATAAAAATTGCTCATTGGGATTGGCACCTTCTCCACAACAATGAGAGGTTCTGTGACTTGCCCAAAGTCACAGTAGAGAGTTAGTACTTATGAAACCTAGGTCTTCTTGTGTGGAAGCTGGTTCTCTCCATGCCACAATGTTTATATAATAAGTACTCAAAAAATAGTGACTAAATTAAATTATAATTTTTTTAGTTGAGATTCTTTGAAGAAGAAGAATGATGATGAAGGAATGTAAGGATGGGAAGGAATAAAAAGGCGGAGATTTAGATGTTGCAGTGTGACATTATAATCGTAGTAGATTTTAATACTATTTCTTTGAAACACATTTATGTTATCAGTAAATTGGAAATGACCTTGAGTGATCATCTGAAAATAGTCAAATGCTTTAGTCATTAGGGACAGATTTGGGTTTTTTTTGTTGTTGTTGTTGATGTTTTTTGTTTTGTTTTGTTTTCATATCTTTAGGGATAAAGGACTTTACTTGAATAATTCATTCCAATCATGTGTCTCCCTGTTTGATATTTCTGGCCGATATTTCCCATTTTCATTTCTTTCCTTTTTTGAGTTTTTGTTGATGTGGACAACTTGGTTTGCTTTCATGAAAACTCTTCTGTTACTAAAAACACATGAAATTGTTAATTTTCTCTTAAATAAACTATAGTTCTTTAAAAATATAGATACTTTTGCATTTCATATCACCTATATTTCCCAATGGAATTTCTCTTCATTCTAGAGAACCGTCACTTAGAATAAAGGAAAAAGTGGGGAGGGGGGAGTTCAGCAAAATCAATTAAAACATCAAAAACGTCCATTATCTTCTATAGTGTTTCACACTTCTTCAAAGAAGGGAGAAGAAAAATGCTTTCTTATTTGGGGTCCAACTTGGTCGTTATAGTTTTTAATTTCTATCTTTTGTTTTTACATTTCCAAGATATCTCCCTCTCTCTTTCTCAAAGAGGCATCATTTATGACAAAGGATAACAAGTAATTTGGGTTTTTTTTTTTGTTTGTTTGTTTGTTTTTAAAGTTCAGCAGAAGCAACTATCCAACACATTGAAATAGTCTGATGCTGTATGCAGTGTTCCACACACAAGTGACCAAACTCTGTAAAGAAAAAAAAGAAGTCTCCTTAAGTGACTATTTTTATGTATATGAGTCTTTTTATCATTGATTTCCTTGAAATATAAGCCTAGAGATGGGAAATTTGGGGTCATAAGGTATGGGTATACCAATCATTTTCTTTCTTTCTTTCTTTTTTTCCTGCTGAGGCAATTGGGGTTAAGTGACTTGCCCGGGGTCACACAGCTAGGAAGTGTTAAGTGTCTGAGATGAAATTTGAACTCAGGTCCTCCTGACTTCAGGGCTGGTGCTCTATCCACTGCGCCACCTAGCTGCTGCCCCCCCCCCCTCTCTCTCTGTCTCTCTCTCTGTCTCTCTCTGTAATAGAATCTATTTTTCTTGCTTTCTTATTGTAAATGGGGTGGGAGAGGGAGGGAGAGAATTTGGAACTGGGGGAAAATATTAAGTCTGTACTTCAAAAAAGAAAGTTAAAAAAATAAAAAATTTTTATATAAAAAAAGGAATTCTACCCTAATCACTGTAACAAAATGTACCTGATAATATCAATAAAAGGGGAGAAAGCCTTTGATGAAGTATTAGTACATTCATTTATACTTTTAAAAAGCCCTGCAAAACATAGGTACTTTAAAAATATAATTAAAAGGTATTTAAGCAAAAAGTTAACAGTATATAACACTATACAATAGAGAAACACTAGAAGCTTTCTAAATAAATGTAGACTTAAAGTAGAAGTGCTATTTTCTTTTTTGGTGTTTGACCAGAATTGTCAGGAATAGAAATAAATCAAGAAAGAAATTCTTACAGAAAGAGGCAAAGAAAGAGACAAAACTATTCCTAATTGTTGTTAATATATCTGTTTACTAGAAAATTTTAAGGGATCAGCAAAGAAACTAATTGAAACAATGGTTTAGTAAAGCAGCAGGATACAAAATAAAGTAAAAAATCAATTTATTTCTATATAGTAGTAATAAAATTCGGAAGGGAATAATAAAGGGAAATCTCAACTAAAATAGCCACAAAACACAAAAACATACCCAGTAGTCACCAAAACATACCCAGTATTTGTATCAACACAATTACAGAATGCTTCTTTAAGAAGTAAAAGGTAGTAGTATTGCCTAGAGATACTTAGTGCTCATAGCTGAGTTGTATTAATATAGTGGTGACAATATTACCAAAATTAATTTACAGCTTCAATGGTATACTAAGCACATTACCAAGGAGAAATTTTTTACAGAGCCAGACAAAATAATAATTTATTTGGAAGGACAAAAAAATCTTTTTTTAAATTAAATTAAAATTTTTTTATTAAAGCTTTTTATTTTTCAAAACATATGTGGACAGTTCTTCAACATTAGCCCTTGCAAAGCACTGTGTTCTGATTTCTCCCCCTTCCCCCATGCCCTCCCCTTGATGGCAAGTAGACCAATATAGCAATAGATATAGCATGGTAGAAATACATGTTAAATACAATATGTGCATACATATTTATACAATTATCGTGCCACACAAGGAAAAAAAAAAGAAAAGCAAAATAAAATACAAGCAAACAACAAACGGAGTGAAAATGCTATGTTGTGGTCCACCCTCAGTTCCCACAGGCCTCTCTTTGGGTGTAGATGGCTCATTTTATCACTGAACAATTGGAACTGGTTTGAATCATCTTATTGTTGAAGAGAGCCATGTCCATCAGAATTGATCATTGTATAGTCTTGTTGTTGCTGTGTATATTGATCTCCTGGTTCTGCTCGTTTCACTCAGCATCAGTTCATGCAAGTCTCTCCAGACCTCTCTGAAATCGTCCTGCTGGTTGTTTCTTACAGAACAATAATATTCCATAACATTCATATACCATAATTTATTCAGCCACTCTCCAATTGATGGGCATCCATTCAGTTTCCAGTTTCTAGCCACTACAAAAAGGGCTGCCACAAACACTTTTGCACTTGTGAGTCCCTTGCCCTCCATTAAGATCTCTTTGAGATATAAGCCCAGTAGAAACACTGCTGGGTCAAAGGGTATGCACAACTTGATAACTTTTTGAGCATAGTTCCAAATTGCTCTCCAGAATGGTTGGATTCAAAGAGCAAAAAAATCTTAAGGAACAAGAGTAAAAATGAAGGGGAAAAAAAGTGGAAATAGAGGGAGAATAGTACTTTCAGTAAAGTACTAATCAACAAAAATGTTTGGTACTTCTTAAAAAAATTTTTTTTTAAATAAATTGAATGGAATTGATTAGAGAAGGAAGAATAAGAGATCATTGAATTTAATCCAGTGAATAATAAGCTTGAAAACTTAAAATTACCTAGAAAGGAACTCCTGTATTTGACAAGAATTGCAGGGAAAATTAGGAAAAAATTTAGGTTTAGACCACTATATTATACCACATATTACAATAAACTCAAGATATATACGTGAATCTGACTATTAAAAACTATGCTGTTGAAAAAATTAGAAAATCAAATTAAACAATTTCAACTCCTTTAGCTCTTTTTCGTGGGGTATACTTTTCATCCTTATTAATTGGTTCTACTTTATTTTCTTAGTATTATTTTTACAGTACAGTGATCAGAACTGGATATAGAACTGGAAGGACTTTTTGTTGTTGTTGTTTGTTTGTTTTTATTGGAGTTTCCTTTGTTTTATTGGTTTTCTAATGATTAGCATTCAAAGTTGATTTAAGTGTCTTATATAGTTTGCATGTTTAACCCAGAGTGCTTCTTAAAGATTTTTTCTCTTCTTTAGGGGAAAAAAAAGTATATTCAGATTTTACATTTATGTTTTACATATGGTCAGACGATCTTTGAAATGTTTGTATTGGGTCTGAATCCTATTTTACTTTTCCAAAAATACTGTGTAAGCAAAACTTCAATTAGTTCTTTAAAGACTAGAAATGTAATTTTAAAAGTACATGCCAAGAAGGGATATCTTGTTATTTATACTTTGATAAATATCAAGTGCAGGTTTTATTTATTTTTATTTTTTATTTTTTTAATTTAACTTAATTTTTACTTTAAACATAATCAGATTATTTCCCAGGGTAGTGAGCTTGGAGCAAAAAAAAAAAGTGAATTATTATATAGAACCGTTCCTGACACACATGATTCATTTTATTTTTCAGAATCTCAGTTTAATCTGTTACATAGAGATAACATGATGACAATAATATTCTTTGCAAAAGCATTTTTAAGTAGTAACTGATAAATTATAATGGTCTTTGTATTTGCAAAGTGTCAAGCATATTAAAATGACTTTAAGGATCTTAGGAAAAGTTCTTGGATCTTATATATCATTGCATGTTTGGAATCTACCAAAAGGACTACAGGTTCATTTTGGGTGCCATGAAAAGGGAAGATCCTCTAGTCATTCAAATTTCTTGCTGGTATGCAGTTTTGGAATAGATATAGCAAGAATGTTTTAGAATGGATTTTTAAGAGCCTATAGATTTTTTTTTTGGGGGGGGGAGGAGAGTAGTTTTCTGTTTTGCCATAAGTATAGCAGCCACTCACTGGCCTGATCCATTGCTGACTGGCATAGAAATTTTGATTATATTTCTGACTTAGACAATTTTGCCTCTCCTAAAGCAGCCCAAGAGCTCATCACTCTGCTTCCAAACTTAATGCTAATATACCCATACACTATAGTCTTTAGACTTATTATAGCTCAGATAATCCTGAACTCAAACAATCCATTAATTTAACCATTCCAGTAACGGGGATTACATGTGTACCACCACGCCCGCCTAAACTTTCATAAATAATAAGTTATGAGGTGAATGCAGTGAACATTTAATATTTGGGAAATTTCGATTTGGCTTTATTTGATTCCAGCATTTTTGTGACTGATAAATAAATATCCTCACTTTTAGCTATATGATGCATGTATCATTTCTCCAGTCTACCTGAAAAATTTTTATTGTGTGCTACCTGTGGAGATTTAAGTTATTTTGTTTCTTTTCCTAAGGAGAATTTCACTACCTAAAATCCTGTTTGTTTATGGCTTATAATATGAAACAGTAAGATTTTTTAAAATTATTATTTCATAAAGGAGAGACAGCCTTTGAATGCATTTTAATTTCCTTCCTAATAAGCTCCCCTTGCTCTAAAGTTTAAGTATACTGAGATATCACAACCTTCATATTTGGTGCATTTACTTTGTCCACTTAAAGGAAAAAAAGTATATTTCCTCTTTCAGGAAATAGTACTGCCAGAAGAAATGAAGGTGCAAGTATTGCCAAGTTGTAGGTAACAGTGGAAGATTTGGGGGAAGTCCATTGATCAGTTAGATTGCTCTGTCCTATAGGGCTTGTTAAGGATTTATTGACACACTCTATCAAGGTGTTTGAGAGAGGTATTCAGGGAAAGCTAAGAATTTCCACAGTTCTTTTTCCTTTCTTGTAAATTCATGCCACGTCAGAAATTACAGTTTGAGTGGGATGTCCTTCCATAAAGCTCACATACACCTATTTATCATGATACTTAGTGGCCATAATATAAAATGGTGAGGATTTTATTTTTCTTTCTTTTTGGGGGGGTTAATGTTCCCTTCCAAACATGTCTTATCATATATCTCTTCTACTTCTTCTCCAGCCACTTCTCTCTTACTCATTTTTAACATATAGATTTTGTGAAGACTAAATCTTTCTCCAGTCGTCTTATATGATTTTAAAATGTCTTTGATACCTATTTTGCTTTTCGAATTAACCAACTTGTTTTCTCCACAGGACCCTTGCATTGACTGCTTTCCCTGCTATTGTGGAGCCCTTTGGGGGTTCACAGTACCCATGTCAACTTCCTGAGTAGCCTTTATATTTTTAGAATCTGGTCTCCATATTCACTTTAAAAAATTACCCTGGGTGGGCATGTTGGGCCCCATTTAAACAGTTTCTGCTTTTGGAACCAAAGGATCACAACATTGTAAAAGCCTTAGCAGAGTAGTTCAGCTAAATCCATAGTCCTTACAGTAGCATGTGTTTCTGTGTGTATATGCACACATGTGTACTTATTTATCATAATAAATAAAAACCTTCCAGTTGAACATACTATGGGAATAATGAAAACTTGTCCAAATGGCCCACGTTAAAGAATTTGTAACCGGCAGTACTCTTTCATACTGGTTAACGCCATGCTGCTTGGGGAATATAGAACAAGCCCAAACAGTAATACTGACAGAATTCGGAATTATGATACAGTGGAGCCTTCACGTAATTCTTTGTTGAAGAAGTTAAGGCCTAAATGTTAAGGCTTATTGTTATTCTGAGTTGATAATCTCTGCCTTGCTTTAATAATTTTTCCTCATGCCTGGGTAGCCCGCGAGTTGCACAATAATCACTCACACAGCTTTGTAATCAATGCCCAAAGTAATAGGATTCCTCTGGCCACCGGCAATTAATAAATTTGTGTCTTTTTTAAAACACTAGCAAGTCGGGCCTGAAATACGACTGACTGGCTCTCCTCATTTGCATATTTATTGCAGTGGAAAAATTCTTACCAGATGATTGATGCTGAGCCTGCCTCTTGAATTCCAAGCAGCACATTATTATGAAATGAAAAATGCCGGCCATACAGTTGATTAAAGTTGAAGACAGTGGAATCGGTGTTTTTTAAGATTGTGGGAGAATTAAAGGCATATTTTAATAGATGTTGACAAGAAGTGAACTAACAAAAGCAAAGCAAAGGATTTGCTTGAAAAGATTTAATCAAATGTCTTTCTTGGGGGATTAATTGCTGGGGATGACTAGTGCAAGTGGCAGGCTTGTGGATTTGAAAGAAAAGTATTGTTCTTAGGCCAACATATTGTGTGTCATTTTGACCTATAGTTTAGCTCTAGTTTCCTAGTTACTTTTAAAGGAGAAAAAAAAAAAATTGCCTTGTAATTTGAACATCCTACTAAGCATATATATCTAACTTAATAAAAATGTGTTTTTCTGTAGCTATAACCACATATGTATTTATATTTTTAAATGCTTGTGGATGTTTTTAAAAAATAGATAAGGTAAGCCTCTTGCTTTTAAAAATGCATTTTTCTCTTCTCTGGCCCTCCCTTCTCTTCCCCTCCTCCTTCCAAATCTCCCTTCATCTTCTGGGAAATAGCACTCTTGTGATCTTAATTGATAAACTGTGTGCGAATATGTTCAAACTAACAACAACAACAAAAAGACAAGATATTTAAATGTCCTAAAACTTATTAGATGGATCAGAAAGCTTATACAGCTAGTAGGTGATAACATTTTGTACATAGGATGTCATTTTTTGGTAACTGTAGATCAATAGGAGATGTTTAACATTGTCTCACTTACACAAAGATAAATTCCATGATAATGTATACAGCACCTTACATTTTTTACAGCACTTTTACTTTTCAGAATATGTTCACATGTTATTAATTCATTCACTTGATCCTCATATCATTTCTATGAAGTAGTCAGGGCAGGTTGTGTTATCCACATTTTATAGATGAGGAAACTAAGACCCAAAGAGATTAAATTAACTGGCCGAAGGTGTAGCTGAACTAGTTAGTGGGAGAGTCAGCATTAGAATGCTGGTCTTCTGCCAGCTCTCTTTCTGCTACATTGTACTCTGAATGTTCTTAACAAAGTTGCTTCCCAGAGCCTATTATTCCTTGAGGTGAAAGAAATCTAGTGTATCTCTTTCCTGTTAGGGGAAGATACTCTGGAAATTTGGCCCAGGGGTCTGAGCCTGGTACACAGGTACCCTCTTTTATCAAGAAAGACAGAAAACAAAGCATTTGCCACTGGCACTGGAAAAGTCTCTACTAGATGTGGAAAAATTGAAGCCAGTGGGTAGTGTGTTTTTCACCCATGGCCAGAATTGGAAGGGAAGGAGATTGGACATGTTAACATATCTTCACCTCATTAGGTCACTAGTGACATTATCTTTGATGATCTAAAAAAAAGTGGGGGGTAGGGAATGGAGTTTGAAGAACAGAATGACAGATTTCATTTCTGATGCATCTCCTGACACTTTGATTCATGGCAGTGCTATCCCTGAATAGAGTTTAAATACTCCAGGGCTACTTTTTGACTGGGTGAAGGGGTGTATAAAATGAGAACATATGAGAGAGTATTGTAGAAAAGCATTCTTTGATTTACTGATACTGGCTCTCAGCTTTCTTATTGGATTGATATGCTATCTAATATATCTGCAGTAGGGATTCTTTTTTTTTTACTTGAATTTTTTTATTTGGCTTGAACAAAATTAAGGGGCTTGTGAAATATTTAAAAGTAGCCTTAAAATTAGGACCTTGCTATGGTGGCTTTCAGAATTCCCAGATTACTACATGTAAAAACCACATTGTGATGTGGTATTGGGGGAAGCAGCCTCAAACTGTACAGATTGTCCTGTGACTTCTGCCCCGTCTGGTTCTTGTTTCCCAATTGTAGATAGTGACATCCTAGAAAGGTGACATAGTTGATCTCTTGCATAATGGTCTGTGTACAGAGGTAATTTAAACTGAAGATGGTAGTGGTTATTTCTAGTGTTGGAAGATTTTATAGGGCTCTACACTGGCAAAGTCAATTCACATTTTCATGTAAAAAGTATGTAATTCATTTCACATATACACCCCATTTGGAGAGGAAGAGTGAGCCATCATGGCTGGACACTTTTATATACTTTGAATAAGAGATTTTTCTTTTTCTGACCATTCCCACCAACCCTATCTCTCTTCCTCACCACTCTACCCCTTGGGTCTGAAATGTTTTTGTTTTTGTTTTGTTTTCTTCCCTTTATCCTTGACCTAGTTACTATAAATAGTTTAAGAACTGTGAGCTACTTTGGAGTTTCCAGTTAATTGAGAATTCTCAACAACTTCTACTGATAAACACTAGTGGCTTGATTTTATAAGTATGGTTTCCATTCTTTCCATTTACTTTATGTCCCTTGATCATATTTTCCTTTTGTTTTTCATAAATTAGCATATATTTTATTTTAGAGTCTAAAATTTTAGAATTATTTTTACCTTTAAAATAGAAATATATTTTCCCCCATCCTATATGTTTGTTTCTCTTTAACTTGACTTGTTTCTCTTCAGTTCTTTTTTGAAGATTAGGTTTAAGAATAGCAAATTGAGAACTTTGGATTCATGTAAAAAAGCATTTTGAATTGTTTACTGCAAACCCACAGGGTGTATGGTACTGATTGCTAAAGACCAGTCAGTAGTTTTGAAAATAGAACAGATAGGTTTTCAGTGAGCTTTTAATTTAATAAAGCTGGTTAAAAATGAACAGGCCACTTTTACATACAAGGACAGTGCTTTATAATTAATTTTTATTTTTTAAGTTTATGAATTCATCAGTTTTAGGGACTTCTACAGTGGTAATACTTTCTACCTGTATAGATTGGCAGCTATTGTACAAGTTACAGTCTTACGAGAGTTGTCAGGGGTTCTGAGAAGTTAAGTAATTTACCCAATGTGTGTTAGAGGTGGGACTTGAACCGATGCAACCTGATTTGAGGCTCTTTCTGCAGAACTATCATTTTCAAGTGAACTTGAGCAAGTCATTCTGAACCTAAGTTTTCTCATAAGATAGGACTGACAATGCTACTTAACTGCCTCAAAGAGTTGTGAGAAAAGCACTTGGTAAAAAAAACGTAAAGCACTAACTGTATACAGATGAGTTGTTCTTATTGCAACAAGAGAAATCAGATGATAGAAGTCCTGGAGACATCTCCAACTTAACATGTACAACACAGAATTTATTAAGTTTTTCCTCCAAACCTTCTCTTCCCCCACCCCTCCCAAATGTTATTTCTCTGGAAGATATCACCATCCTTCCAGTACCCCAGAGTTGTAACCTTGGCATTATCCTGGGTTCATTGGTTGACAGATCTTGACATTTCTATCTCACATCTTGACCTCTTCTCTGCTTATTTTTCTATCATTATACATCAGGTCGTAATCACTTCTCATCTGGATTATTATAATAGCCTCCCAGTTAACCTCCTTGTCTCTTTCCACTCTGGTTCATCCTATACATAGTTGCTAACATGATTTTCCTTAAATGAAGATTTGATTATCTTACTCTATTATTAAACTCTTGTGGTTCTCTGTTGATTTTAGGATAAAATAAAAATTTTTTGGTTTTGCTTCATAATCTGATCCCTTCAAACCCAGCTTCATTGTACATTACTTCCCTCCTTATACTTTGATCTAGCCAAACTGACCTCTACCTGTTTCTGACATGTGACACTCTACTTCTCTCTGTCTTTATGCTGTCTATTGTCATTCACTTCCTCCTCACATTGACCTCATAGAAATCCTTCTCTTCACCACCTTTTATATGAAGCCTTTTCTGATACCCACTAGCTACTAATATTGCCTTTCCTCTCTATTTACTTTGTATTTATTAACTTTTATTTATTCTGAGTATATTTATATGTACTTCTATTTTCCCCCTTTTTACAAGGAGGTATTGTTTCATCCTCTGTATTTGTATCTCCAGTACCTAGTACTGTACAAGAGACATGGTAAATGTTTAATAAATGTAAGTACTTAATAAATTAATAAATGTTGAGTGAGTGATGACTAATTTTAGTGAAATGCTCTTTATTTTCTTCTGTTCAGTTTCAGTAGGTTCTTTTTGGAGTAGGTGAGAGCCTAGATGCATTAAAAAACAATTTTTTTTGGTTAATTTTTTTTATTCTGGATTTAACAAATAACAAAGAATATTTTCACGTACAAAGAACAGAAAAAATAAAATTATTTGTAGAGCTGAAAATCTCTTATGTACAGCATGCTTTAAAATATATACACATAGTTTCTATTGAGCTTATATCCCTTAGAGATCTTAAAGGAAGGAAAGGGCCCCACATGTGCAAGAATGTTTGTGGCAGCCCCTTTTGTAGTGGCAAGAAACTGGAAACTGAATAGATGCCCATCAATTGGAGAATGGCTGAACAAATTATAGTATATGAATGTTATGGAATATTATTGTTCTGTAAGAAACGACCAGCAGGATGATTTCAGAGAGGCCTGGAGAGATTTGCATGAACTGATGCTGAGTGAAGTGAGCAGAACCAGGAGATCATTATGCACGGCAACAACAATACTATATGATGATCAATTCTGATGGACATGGCTCTCTTCAACAATGAAATGTTTCAAACCACTTCCAATTGTTCAGTGAAGAAAGCCATATACACCCAGAGAGAGGGATATGAAATGTGGACCACAACATAACATTTTCATGCTCTCTATTGATGTTTGCTTGCATTGTGTTTCCTTTTTCTGATTTTTTTTCTTGTAGATATGATTTTTCTTGCACAACAATGATAAGGGTGGAAATATGTATACATATATTCGATTTGTCAAGTATTTTAACATAATTAACATGTAGTGGGCTTCCTGCCATCTAGGGGAGGGGTGGGGAGTAGGAGGGAAAAATTTGAAACAGAAAGCTTTGTAAGGGTCAATGTTGAAGAATTACCTATACATATGTTTTGCAAATAAAAAAGCTTTAATAAAAAATAATAAATTCTAAAATATATATATACACATACAATAAATTCAGCAGATTACTTTGAAAACTCTTCTGCTTGTCAGTTTCTTTCTGACCTTCCTTCTGTACATTTCCTTGTGTTTAAAAATATACTTTAGTGAGTCCTTTTGTTTTTTTGGCAGTACTATTACAGCTTTCCTCTCTACCCAAATATTTTCCCCTCAACAAAGAAAAAAAAAATCCGGGACAGCTAGGTGGTGCAATGGATAGAGTACCAGCCCTGAAGTCAGGAAGACCTGAGTTCAAATCTGGTTTCAGACACTTAACACTTCCTAGCTATGTGACCCTGAGCAAGTCATTTAACCCCAGTTGCCTCAGCAAAAAAAAAAAAGAAAGAAAGAAAAAGAAAAATCTTTTTGGCACAGAGTAGGAACCATTCTGCTCTCCAGATTTACATTTGCCATATCCAAAATTTATTTGTGTCTCTACATCTTAAGTGTATCACTTATCTTTTAGTAGGTAGGTAGCAGGTTTCTGTATCACTCCTCTCTAGTTAATTAGTCATTATATTAGCCAAAGTTCTTAAAACTTTCAGTGTTTTTTTTTTCTCTACAATGTTTTTGTTATTGGTAAAAAGTCTCCTAGTTTTGTTACTTAAATTTGTATCAGTTCACTCAAGTCTTCCCAAGTTTCTTGGAAGCTGTCCTTTTAGCAATTTCTCACAACTCAATAAAATTTATACCATTATTTAGCCATTGCTCAATTGGTAGACATTCTTTTTATTTTTAATACTTTGCAACAACAAAAAGCTTGTTTAAACATCTTTGCATACAGAGCTTACTAGGTATAAGCCTAGTAGTGAAATTCACTGAGTTTTATTTATATTGTTGAATTAAAAATTTAATCTCTTTGGTAGAAGAAAGGAGTTGTTCCATGTATTAAAAGCATTGTTTCTGCCAGGCTGGTATGGGAAAGAATGAGGCTATGCAGACTGATATGGACAAATGGGCAGATCAGAAACTTAAAAGGGAGGGAGAACAGGAATTGAACTAGATGGCCTCCACGGGCCTTTTTTTAGATGGAGAACTGACACTCAAAGAGTTGAAGTCACACTGGGAATAAGCATCAGAGGTCAGATCAGAACCCACTTCCTTTTAACTCCAAATTTAGCAGTCTTTCTATGTATTGTGCTCAGATTCCTTAGCTCTTAACATTCTTTGGCTTCAGACTCAGCCAGTAGTCTTTAAAAAATTTGTTTTGTTTTGTTTTGAATTCTTTCTTCCAAATTGAAACTATTTCCGGTCACATGAAAAGGTGCTCCAAGTCTCTATTGATCAGAGAAATGCAAATTAAGACAACTCTGAGATACCACTACACGCCTGTCAGATTGGCTAAAATGACAGGAAATGAAAATGATAACTGTTGGAGGGGATGTGGGAAAACTGGGACACTGATACATTGTTGGTGGAACTGTGAACGGATCCAACCATTCTGGAGAGCAATTTGGAGCTATGCTCAAAAAGTTATCAAACTGTGCATACCCTTTGACCCAGCAGTGTTTCTACTGGGCCTATATCCCAAAGAGATTTTAAAGGAGGGAAAGGGACCCACATGTGCAAAAATGTTTGTGGCAGCCCTTTTTGTAGTGGCTAGAAACTGAAAATTGAAAAGATGCCCATCAATTGGAGAATGGCTGAATAAATTATGGTATATGAATGTTATGGAATATTATTGTTCTGTAAGAAATGACCAACAGGAGGATTTCAGAGAGGACTGGAGAGACTTGCATGAACTGATGCTGAGTGAAATCGGCAGAACCAGGAGAACATTATACACAGCAACAAGACTATACGATGATCAATTTTGATGGGCATAGTTCTCTTCAACAGTGATGTGATTCAAACCAGTTGTTCTGCGATGAAGATAGTCATATACATCCAGAGAGAGGCCTGTGGGAACTGAGAGTGAACCACAACACAGCATTTTAACGCTTTCTGTGAATATTTCCATGCATTTTGTTTTCCTTCTTAGGTTGTTTTTTCTTCTTCTCTTTCTAGATCTGATGTTTCTTGTGCAGTAAGATAATTGTATAGATATGTATACATGTATTGTATTTGTCATATAATTTATCCTATTTAGCATGTATTAGATTACCTGTCATCTAGGGGTGGGGAGTGGGGGGAAGGAGGGGAAAAGCTTGGGGAAAAAAAAGTTTTTGCAAAGGTCAATGTTGAAAAGTCACTCATATGTTTTGTAAATAAAAAGCTTTATATATTTAAAAAAAAAAAGAATTCTTTCTTCCTCCATCTATTGAGAAAGCAAGAAAAATAAAATCTGTTACAAATGTGCATGGACAAGCAAAATAAATTCCACCATTAGTCATGACCAAAAAACTCCTGTGTTTTAGTATATACTCTTGAGTCTATCACCTCTCTTTCTGAAGGTGGGTAGCATGTTTTATCATGAATCCTCTGGAATTATGATTGGTTCCACTATGTTGTTCAGAGTTTTTAAATCTATTTTTCAAAGTTATTTGCTTTTATAATTTTGTTGCTGTTGCATAACTTGCTTTCTTGGTTCTGTATCAGTTCATAGACATCTTCCCAATTTATTCTAAAACCATCCCTTTCATCTTTTCTTACAGCATGATAGCATTCTACCATAACTTATTCAGCTATTTGATAGACATTCCCTGAATTTTCAGTTCTTTGCCACCACTAAAAGAGCTGCTAAAAATATTTTTAAAATATATGTGCCTGGGGCAGCTAGGTGGCGCAGTGGATAGAGCACCAGCCCTGAAGTCAGGAGGACCTGGGTTCAAATGTGGTCTCAGACACTTAACATTCCCTAGCTGTGTGACCCTGGGCAAGTCACTTAACCTCAATTGCCTAAGCAAAAAAAAAATATATATATATATGTGCCCTTTTCCTCTTTTCTTTCACATCTTTGGGATACAGACTTAGTAGTAGTATCATTGGGTCAAAGGGTATGCCCAGTTTAATAACTTTTTGGGCACAATTCCAAATTGTTTTCCAGAGTAGCTAGACTATTTCATAGTAGAACTTTAAAGTACTTATTTTCTCATAGCCCTTTAAGTATTTGTCATTTGTCATTTTTCTTTCTTTTTTTTTTGTCAACTTTGTCAATCTAATAAGTATGAAGTGGTATCTCAGAGTTTTATTTTGCATTTCCTTACTAGTGACTTAGAACATTTTTAATATGGATATTGATAACTTGGATTTCTTTCTGTAAAAACTGTTATGTAATCAGATTGTCCATTTGATCTTTTGTGAGCCTTTCTATGTTTTGTTTAGTCTTATGACTAGTAATTTTTTCCATGCTGTTCTAATTTGTTTGTAATTTCACCCATGATGTCCAAATTATGTACCTGTTCGGAGCTTTTCATGTTGATATCTGCCTAGTGTCTGCCTGTCTACTTTCTGGTTTCCTAATAGATCTTGACCCAATAATAATAAGTTCTTTACCCAAAAGTTAAGATCTTAGATCTGCCCCTAGACTTAATCAACTAACTGCCTCATAACTGCAGTTTGTTGATAAATAAATAACACAGTATAATAACCAGTGTTGGGCCTATTGGAAGCAAGAGACCTAATCTCAAAAACATCAAACATTGATTAGTTGTGTGCCTGTGGAAAAGTCACTTCATTCATCTATGGAGTTAATTCATTTCATAGGGTGGTAATGAGAAAAATCCTTTGTAGAACTTAAAGTGTTAACTACGTAAAAGTGGGGAATCACATGATAGGATAAATCAACCCAGAGTCTTTGCCCTTTTTGCCTGCAAAAACAATTCAAAATTCAGGTTCTGGCTGCTAACTTTATCTTCTTCTGTGAATTTCAATAAATTACTCAATAATTACCTGAAAGAGTAGAATTGAAAAATGAAAGAATGATAATTAAAACTAAAACTAGGTAAGATTCTCAAGACGTTTTCTACAAAGAGAAAAGTAGAAACAGAGCCCTAGAATATTGTAAGGAAATGTGTAGGAGAAAAAGGTTAAGTCAAAAGGTGTTTTTAGGAACAAGAAGTTGTCAAAACCGTTGGTAGAAAAAAACTGTTAAAGAAGTAAGTGGTAAGGGGAAGCTAGGTGGCGCAGTGGATAGAGCACCAGCCCTGAAGTCAGGAAGACCTGAGTTCAAATGTGATCTGAGACACTTAACACCACTTCCTAGTTGTGTGACCCTGGGCAAGTCACTTAACCCCAATTGCCTCAGCAAAAAATAAATAAATAAATAAATGAGTGGTAAATCACCAACCAGTGATGCTTCAGAAACCAAGATTGAAGGATTGAATAGTTAATTCTGGTAATATTAACATATGTTTTTTTTTTATTACAAAATATATTATATCCCCACTGGACTTAACAATAGTACTTTTGCAAATAGCAGTAGCTTCCCTTTAGAGTTAAGCTAGTCAAGGTTTAAGAGAAACAAAAGGACTTTTCCAAGGTCATATAACTAGTCAATGGTAAGACAGGGAGAAGTGAATTGTCAGAGACTTGCTAATGTGCAACATAAACTGTTTGCCTTACCAGTTGTATGTGATTATAAAATAGAGAATAATTCCCCATTTTCCTTAGTGCTGGAACTGTCTTGTATATTACTTACAATTGGAGAATGATCAGCAGTTGTCATAATTGTATGCTCTGTTTTCTAGGCCACAAAGCACTTAAAGCATTGCTTAGGTCATTGGTAGATCTTCAGGAAGAACTGCTTTACCAGTATCCAGACACAAGACACCTCGTAGATGGAACAAAACCTAAAGAGGAAAGGTAAAGTGGGAATGGATTTTGGGGTAAGAGGAGGATCCTGCTCCTCCTCTGCTTTCCTAGAAGTGTTTTGTTATTTGTGAACAAGAAACCCTGATCCTTCCATATTGAGAGCACAGGCCACACACCTAATGTTTATGGCATTGAATAAACATCTGCCTGCATAGATGGCAGGCCTTGCAAGATTAGTCAGTGCCTTCTCTGTGCAGAGCCCTGAGTTAGACATGGAGGAAGCAGAAAGCTTCAAGACAGATCCCTTCTTTCACAGAGTTAGTAATCTACAGCTCATGGTTGGAGGAAAGCATGTCTCTGGATTGTCAGAACAAAAAGTAGACAATATCTGATTTTTTTTTTATTCCAAATATTTTGCCTCTACAAGCAAAATGATGCCCTTAACTATGTTGCCCTTTCCTCAAAAGAAAAACATGAAAAATAAAGTGGGAAAGTATCATGCTTCATTTTGCACTCAGTTCATTAGCTCTCTGAAGATGGATAGTATTTTTAATCATGACTTCTTTGGAATTGTCATGAATCATTATTGCTCAGAATAGCTAAGTCTTTTACAGTTAATCATCTTAAAATATTGCTGTTACTATGTACAGTGTTCTACTGGTTTTGCTAACTTCACTTTGCATCAGTTTAAATCTTTGGGAATACTTTTAATTAACAGTGAGCAGAATGAGTTTGGTAGGCATGAGCACTCACTGGGAGATCAAAGAAGACTTTTCATGAATAGAGTAGTTTTTGAGTTAAGCTATAAAGGAAGGGTAGAAATTCAATAGAATGAATGAATGAATGAAAAAAACATGTAGTAAGCACATACAATATCCCAAGTTCCGTATTAAGCGCTGGGAATACAAATAAAAAAGCAAAACAGAATCAGGTTTCAGAGCTGAGACTGGAGGGAGAATTTGTTTACAAATTAAACTTCAAGTAAGAGGGTTGCCAATAAAGAGGTGATATGAAGCATGTTTTAAGTAACTAGAGATAGTGGGTCCTGTGAGGCACTCATTATTTAGAGCAACTTGGACCCCAAAATGGGGGTTCCAGAACTGAAAGGGGAAGATGGAGGTTAGACATAGGAAAGAACAGTCCTCAAGGCCTGTAGCAGGAAAGTATCTGCATGCTCGGGGGATTATTTAACCCCATAACCCTCAAGCATGTGCAAAAACTTTGCCCTGAGATCAGCCTGAGAAATCTGGATGTCTGATTGTGGAGGACTTTGACTGCGAAGCTAAAGCATGTTAGATTTTTAATTTTAGATACTCACTATTTAAAACAGGGCTTCTTAAACTTTTTCCACTCACAACCCCTTTTTGCCTGAGAAATTTATACTTGACTCCCAGTATATAGGTATATAAAATAGGTATACAAATCAAGCATTTACTGATAATCACAATTTCACGATCTCCACATTCAGTTACACGACCCTATATTGGGTCTTGACTCATCATTTAAGAAACTTTGAGTTTCAAAGATCCAATTAATTTAGCATTGTGAAACACTCTGTGGTCCATTACTGTAGAATCTCTGAGTAACTGTCTTCAATATAATAAGGAAGATAATTTTTGGTAAGATTTTATTTCATATGTATACATATATTCAATTTGTCAAATATTTTAACATAATTAACATGTAGTGGATATCCTGCCATCTAGGGGAGGGGTGGGGAGTAGGGGGGGGAAATTTGTAACAGAAAGCTTTGTAAGGGTTAACGTTGAAGAATTACCCATACATATGTTTTGCAAATAAAAAGTTTTAATTAAAAAAAATATATATTTTATTTCAACAACAACTGCCCCATTCTTGTATCTCCATTAGGCAGAGAGGAATTGTCTCTAGCTTTATATTACTCTGCTCCTCACTTTTTATATCCTTTCCCCAACTTTCTTAGTAAGGCCATAAGTGCCTCAGAGGGTTGTCTCATATAGTTGGTAAAATAAGCAGGTGAGAGAGGGGAAGTGACTTGCTCCAAAGAGAAGGAATTGGTCCCCTCTCCTGATGTAGGTTGTGAAAACAGTCCCAGATTTTCATTTGGACAAGGCAATATTGATGATAGTTAGCTATCATAATGTGATGCATGAGTGTAAAGGAGTACTATTATAATATAAGAAATGAAGAAATTGTTCTCAAAAAGCATGGGAAGACTTATATGAATTTACATTCATATAAATATATGAAATAAACAGAACCAGAAGAATAATTCATACTGTAACATCAATATTATAAAAACAAATACTTTTGAGGACTTTTATAAGCTGATGAAATGAGCAGAATCAGGGGAACAGTTTATATAATAACACCATAAAAACAGGCAACTTCAGATGCTATAAAAACTATGACCGATGCAGTGAGATAAAAAGTAAACATGTGGGGGCAGCTAGGTGGGTGCAGTGGATAGAGCACCAGCCCTGAAGTCAGGAGGACCTGAGTTCAAATCTGGCCTCAGACATTTAACACTTCCTAGCTGTGTGACCCTGGGCAAGTCACTTAATCCCAATTGCCTCAGCAAAAAAAAATATATGTATATATATATATATCAATAAAACTTTTTTAAAAGTTTAAGTTTGAGTTCCACAAAATCAAATTGCATGCACTAGGAATGTGTATGTAGGGCCTCATTTTTGTCCTGTGCTTGTCATCTTTCTTGGGGCTAAGGTGCTAGTTGAGACTAATGCTTTTGTCTTTCATGAATCATTATCAGTCCACATTTCCAATAGTTTGACTTTTGATACAGAGTTGTATTTGGGAGTATTCTTTAAATGTTAACTGCTTTTTAAATACATTTTTTGGACATTCATCAGGAATAATCTAGCTGATTTCTAATGTTATTTAAGCCTTTATCATGTATTTACTTCTACTTCTGTATGTTGTTTTGCAGCCATTTCAATTGTGTCTGATTCTTTGTGACTTCATTCGTGATCCCATTTGGGGTTTTCTTGGCAAAAATACTGGAATGATTTGAGTTTTCCTTCTTTAGCTTATTTTACAGATGAGGAAATTAAGGCAGACAGGGTTAAGTGACTTGCCCAGAGGCACACGACTAGTGTCTGAGGCTGGATTTGATATCAGCACTTTTTCTTTTTCTTTTTTTTCTTTTTTTGCTTTTTGCTGAGGCAACTGGGGTTAAGGGACTTGCCCAGGGTCACACAGCTAGGAAGTGTTAAGTGTCTGAGACCAGATTTGAACTCAGGTCCTCCTGACTTCAGGACTGGTGCTCTATCCACTGCACTACCTAACTGCCCCCCCCCTCCCCCCGGCTGGATTTGAATTCAGAAGAATGACTCTTTCTGACTAGAAGCCCAGCATTCTAATCACTCTACTACATCTCTGGTTAACTTTCTGCCTTTGTCCTAACATGGCCTTTGAACAGAAGGGCCTAGTTGAAAGGGGCTTTAAAAGCTTATCTAGTCTAACTAGATCTCACCAAAAATTTGTTTCCCTCTGTGGTATCTCTAATAAGTTATCATCTTAGCTTTTTGTGGTAGCAAAAATTTAATAGTTTTTCCTTTTTATATTAAATTTAAACATACCTCTTCTATTCATTGCTTCTGGTTCTGCCCTCTGAGGCTCTCATCTGCTTAGCTATTTTTCAGATGTCTTTCATATCTACCCCACCCCAGTGTTCCATCTCAAGTCTTCTCCAAGGAATATATCTTCATTTCTTTCAGTTGATTCTCATAAGGCATGTCATCTAGTTCTCTCATCATCATTTTTGTTACCTCTCCTCTGGACATCCTTAACTTGCTTGTGTTTACTTTAAAATGTGAGAAATAGTTAAGCAAAATAGGACACAACAACTGTATCTGAGATTATAAGCTACCTTCTATATGCATAGTCAGCTGTTTTTCAAATAAGGCTCGAATGAGAAAATGCAACTTGCTTTTTGAACTTTTAAGGTGCTATACAGCCAGTTCTTACTTAGCCTAAGTGGCCTGTTTGGCAGATCTCCCCTACCTATGTGGTGTTGCCCCTATATGGTGCTTGGCCCAGCAGCCTGACTATCTTCAGTAGTTGGAGTCCAGGACTCCACTAGACAAGGTAGAGGCCATTTGGGTAATGCTAATTTGTGGAAAATGAGAATAGTCTGTACCGGAACTGAATGTGATATTCTGGTATTTTCTAAGCAGTGTGATAAATCTAATAAGTTCTGGACCCTTTACTTCCTTTTAAAAAAACTGTATCTTTATTGGTATCTTTTGTTTTTACATCATCTAAATTTCCCCCTGCAGTCTTCCACCTTTCCAGAGATACAGCCTTCCTATATAACAGAATATAAAAGAAGGAAGGAAGGAAGGAAGGAAGGGAGGGAGGGAGGGAGGGAGGGAGGGAGGGAGGGGAGGAAGGGAAATGATCAAAACCAATCAATACATCTAAAAAAGGGAGAAATCTATATAGTGTTCCTATCACCATGGACATCTGTCCTCTACCAAAGAGTTATTGAAACATGTCTTAGTATTGGTAGCCATATAATTTGTAATTTTACAGCATTCATTTTTGATTGTTTTGTGGTTGTATTTTTCACTTACATTATTGTAGTCATTGATTCACTTCATTTTGCATCAATTCCTATAAGTCTTTCCATGGACCCTCTGTATTCTTCATTTCTCACAGCAAAATAATATTCTATTATATTCACATACCATAACTTATTTAGCGCATTCTCCATTCTGTTGATGCTTCTTTGTTTCTGGCTTTTTGCTACCACAAAAAAGTGTTCCTGTAAATATTTTAGTGTGTTTTTTGTTTGTTTGCTTTTTGAATCAGTGATTCTCCTTCATTCTCCTTTTTATCAGTGACTCTCACCAAGGTATATTTTAATTGTGAAATCTTTGAGACGTATAAGAGACATTTTGGTCATTTTATTTTCAAAATGATTGTATTAATTTATAGCTCCACCAACAATGGATTGGTGTGCTACTATTCCCTCAAACTCTCCAACACTGCCTATTCCCATCTTTAGTCATCTTTGCCAATTTTCTGAATGTGAGGTGAAACTTCAGGATTTTTATCATTTGCATTACCTTTATTATTTGGAACATCTTTCATGTGCTTGTTAAATCACTTAGTTTTCTTAATGAAATCTAGCATGATATTAAAGTTTTTAGCTATTACATTGTTTCTGGCTCAAATTGAGCTTGTGATCCTCTAAACATTCCGGGTAATAGTTTGCTTGGCTTCCTTTGCGGACATTCTACAAGTATGGGATGCTCCTAGCCCCATATCCTTTTCCCATCACAGTTATTTCTTAATCATCCATCTATCAGAGATCTTTCCCCTGTTCTCTACTACTTGTGCTGTATTTCAGGGCCTCTTAAACTTTTTCCACTTGTGACCCTTTTCATCTGATAAAGTTTTTCACAACCCCCTGAGTATGTGGATATATAAAATAGGTATACAAACCAGACATTTAAAGATAATCATAATTTCCTGACTTCCACATTCAGTTACAAGACCCGCTTATGGGGTCTTAAATCACAATTTGAGAAGCTGGGTTCTAATGTAAAAGGTTGGCTAAGCTGGTGAGGTATTGGACTGTAGTTCTTACTTCTCTGGAGCTCTCCCCTATTTCATATAAATAAGCCCTTTCTTTTGACTAGATGATTTCTCTCAAGAATGGGCTAATCTCCTTGTTTTTCCCAGTGAGGAAGAAATCCCTAGTGAAGAAGAAGAAGCAGCCATGGTAGGGGAGCACCAGCAGAAAAGAGGCCCTCCCAAGAGGAAACTGGAGATGGGGGACTATCCTGGCTTCATGGCAAAGCGCTTTGCTGATTTCACAGCCTACAGGAACCGTACACTGCAGAAATGGCACGACAAAACCAAATTGGCTTCTGGCAAGCTGGGAAAGGCAAGTATGTATGTTGGGGGTTGGAGTAGCTTGTGTGTACACATGCCTAGGGACTCACTCCCTTAGGGTAGGACAGGATTGTTTTAGGAAACTGAGATTTTGGCTATCTTAGATGGGGAAAGAAAATTACATTATGATAGTAATCAAGACTTACTCTACTTGCCTTCCTTGCAGACACAGGATGTTGGGTTAGTTTCATGGTCCTCACAACCCTCCTCCCCTCTTTAGATCTTGTCCCATTAGATCTGGACCACAGCTATAACCACTACAGGCACAAGGTGTTTTTTTTTTGTTTTCTTGTTTTTTCCCTAAGAAGTACTAGCTTTCTAGAAATCAAATTTGGTGAAAATGAAAAATACTATAGGAATGATTAATTCTTTGTTATTGGAGGAAGAAAAAGTCGTCCGTCTAAGACAGGGTGTTGGCCAGTCCACTGAAGAGCTTTGAGTGTTTAAGCTTGATTTTGAAAGAACCAGCTACCCCCAGCTGTAGTTCTAAACAAGAAGCACAGCTGCTCCTCTCTGCTGTCGGGAAAAGATAGAGAAGCTGTTGTTGCTGCATTCACCTTTGAACTTCTGCATTATCTGACATGGGTTAATGTTGTTTGCTTACAGGGTTTTGGTGCCTTTGAGCGTTCAATCTTGACTCAGATTGACCATATTCTGATGGACAAAGAGAGATTACTCCGAAGGACACAGACCAAGCGTTCCATGTACCGTGTGCTTGGCAGAGCTGAGCCAGTAGCTCAACCCATTCCCGAAAGTTTGCCAGGGCAGCAGGTAAGGGTTCTGTGATGGCAGTGGCTTATGAAGAACAATATCTGCATGGTTAATTAACTGAAAACCTGGGCAAGTTCTTGTGGATCTCATTATCCATAGGAAGTCAGCTTTTTTAAGAGAAGTATAGAGTAAAAAACCAATAGGCATTTTAGAATGAGAAGCATATAGGGAATGGAAAAGTATTTTTTAAATAAGTTAACTGAAATATGGGAGGCTTAAAATTTCATGTGAAATAACTCTTTTGTTTTGGGTTTGATTTGAAGCCAGGAGATAAGATGCAATAGGAATCTAGGGTTTTTGTTGATCCTATAAAAACACTTGTATAACTTCTAATTTGGTACTGATCAAAACTGTTGGCTGTGTCTCAAAGGCTTTCCCCAAACTTGTAATCAGTTTAAAACTTTTCCAACCCACTCTCTTGTGAACTAGTAAAATATCTAAATCTATACCTTGGACTGTGCTGCCACCATTTAAAACATTGGTGTGGGGCTCTCAGTAGTTTGGGTATGAAGATGGAAACAAGGGGGAAATAGACACAGAAGGGGAAAGGAATGAAAGGAAGTTTCATTTAAACTCAGTTTTTTTAAGTTTAGAGATTTTAGAACGTACAGAGTATTAGTGGTGTGTTTTGTGAGCCACTAAGTATTTGCCTTGAATCATTACAAGCAAAATGCCGGTGTTTGGGAAGCAGTCCTAAAGAAAAGAGGCTGAAGTTAGGATCATTAAATATTTTTTATCACATCCATTGAGCAAATCAAAGAGTTAGATGTCAGCCTCTGTGTGAATTTACATTTTAAAAGACAGTGGGTGAGGGCAGCTAGGTGGTGCAGTGGATAGAGCACCAGCCCTGAAGTCAGGATCTGGTTCAAATCTGGTCTCAGACACTTAACATTTCCTAGATGTGTAATCCTGGGTAAGTCACTTAACCCCAATTGCCTGAGCAAAAAAAAAAAAAAAAAAAAAAGACAGTGAGTGGGTGGGTGAGAGAGAAAGAAAATTTGTAGATTGTCTTAATACAATGATTTCATTGTGTTCAGGAGTGATTCCATAGACACAAAGTACCCAGTCTACTTTATTAAATTCATTATAGCATGTCTCTCCCTCTAGTATGTCTTTAAAATAATTTTTATTGATTTTTTTGTTTTACATTATTTTAATTTCTCCCAATATCTTTATCCTTGTCCCTTTTCTAGAGAGCCATCCCATCCATATAACAGAATTTTTTAACAGAAAAAAAAAGAAAACAAAAAACAAATTAGTACAATTTAAAAAAAAACAACCTGAAAATACATGCAATTTTATTCCACATCCATAAACCTCCCACCTCTGCAAAGAGTATGGGAGTGGAAGAGGAGGTGGTGCTTTATATCTTTTGAAGCCATGTTTGTTAATCATCATTTTGCATCATTTACTTTTGATTTTTTAATGGATGGTTTTTCTTTTCATTTACATAGTTATTGGCATTGTATGTATTATTATTTTTTTTTTTTGCCTCAGCTTATTTCACCCTAAATCATTTCATAGAGGTCTTTCCATGCTTCTTTGTATTCATTAAATTATTATTTTTTACCCATAGTAATATTCTGTTACATTCATGTATCATGATTTTCCCCCACTTCCTTTTCAGAAAGTATTATTCTTTTATATAGATATGTCATTTATCAATAACTATGTCCTTTATGCCCCAAATGTAGCAAAATAGACACATCAGCATGTCTAACTTCTTATGCTACATTCTATATCCACAATCAGTTGGTTCTCTATCAAGGAGCAAATGAAAAAAATGCATGTAAATTGCTTTGCAAACTTTATGATGGTGATAGAAATAAGTTTTGTTATTAGCTCTCTAGAATTAAGATTGTATTAATCTGAATTCTAATGGCTTTTAACAAGTTTTCCTTTGTACTATTGTGGTCAGCATCAATTCACACAAGTCTTCCCAAGTTACTCAGTATTCCTTGCTTTCATTCTATCAGATGGATTTGTAATCTTAATCATTGAGGGTATTCCCTCTATCTATGCCTTCCTCTCTGTGACTCATATATCCAGAGGTTTGGCATGGAAGTCTATTCAATTTGCTGAGGACCTGCCTTGATTTCTCTTGACATTGTTAGAGAATTATTGAGCTGTTATCAGTTTTCCCCTCATGCTCACCACAAAACCAAACTATCTTCTTTATTGTTAATATTTTAATGACATCTTTTTCTCCAGTTCTTAATTCCTTGTTTGGTATGTGTTGCTTTCTACTCACAAACACCCCTCCTCTAACCATTGCTTTGTGGATGTTAATATTTTTTGGAAAGTATCATACTCCATGACTCACAACCACATAGCAACACAGGAAAAATATTGATTTTAAAAAGAATGGGTCCTTGTTTCAAAGAGAACTTTCTGGAAATCATTAAGAGAACTTTGCATTTTCCCAAAAGCAATACATCCCAATTGCCTGTCCATTTCTGGATTCAATTTAAGCTTTGTTCAAGATAAATATGTAATAATTGGGGAACTTTAGAAATTGTTTACCTATGTAGGCATTTTTCATCCACTTGTTTTGTTTTGGTTTTTTCCCTGTGTATTTTCCTGAATGAAATATACACATGGTTATAGATCTTGTCTTGGAGGCCCTGCATTGTTCATTTCTTAAGCATTCCGTTTCATTTCTCATTTTATTTTACTTTTCATTTAACAAGCACTTGTTTTCTCTCTTTACCCATTTTAAAAGATAAAAAGAAAACAAAACTTGTGCAAATATTCATAATCAAATAAAATAAATTTCCAACTTGCCTATGTTCAAAAACATATTCATATTAATACAGGATACATAAATATAAGTGGGGTTTGTGATCTTGATTGTTGAAGGAACTACGTCAGTGAGATCACAGATCTGAATATGCCAGAGTTTGTACAGTCACTCCTCTATTGATATGTACTCACTTTCTTTTTTCCTAAACTTTTTTTTTGGTCATTAAAGAAAACTGCTATAAATATTGAGCCTTTCAGTCTTTGATATCCTTGTGGAATGTGACCAGTAGCGAATATATCTAGTCAAAGAGCATTTTAGCCACTTTTCTTGAAGAATTTCAGTTTTGTTTTTTTTCAGAATGCTTGGACCAGTTCACAACTACATCTATAGTGTGTTATCCCATGGCCATTCCAGCAATGAGTATTTGCCAATTTGATGGTTACTTGATGAAGTCTCAGAATTGTAAAAATCTTATAATCAGATATTTTAGTTAAAAGTCTTGTCATCTAAGCTAAATTTAGAATGAACAAGACCAAGAGCCATTTCTCAGTAGGTAATTGGTCAAAGGACTTTAACAGTTTTCAAAAACAAGAAATTCAGCCTATCAACATTTATAATAATAATAAAGGGTGTGGAGAAGGAGGCTGTCCATCACTATTAGTAAGAGAAACACAAATGTTAAAATCTACACACACACACACTCTCTTCTCCTTTCCCTCTGCTGATGCAGGAAATAGTGCCTGAAGTTCTTGCCAATGCTCATCTGAAGGACTTGGATGAAGAGATCTTTGATGATGATGATTTTTATCACCAGGTATGTTTTATAGAATCTTATATTTCAGCATATGTTGTAGTTTTGAGAAAATTACCAGCTTTGTTTTGGACTGGGTTTAAGATTGACATCCTGTATATGATTTATTGAGTTTCCCCTTTATTATATCAAAACCAATATGCCTCCCCCATTAGAATTTGTTTACTATACAACAAATCCTGCACATGGAATACTTTGAACTCTTTGATGAGGGGAGGAGATTATTCTTTGCTAGCTACTTCATGATATGTAACTTTTTGTTAGTTATTTGACTTTGTGTTGTAGCACTGTTGTTAAGGACCTGCCATCTTAACTCCTATCTGAATGTAATCCCAACTTTGTTGGATACTTTTTCTTGTCTATTCTGATCAATTCAATGAGACTTTGAGTTTCTCCTGTGTTCCCACCTTCATTAATTAGATTAGAAATGGAAACATCTGCCTATCTTCTAAAATCATGTAGTAATTCTAGTAAAATATGTGAAGATAGAGAGTCTCTAGGTGTGTAAAGGGCCACATCTCACAGTCTTTTCCTCTTGAACTCTCATTTCTGAAATTTGTATTCAGTTCTTTGATGCTATTGATGACTGTCATATTAAGAGGTTTTTGATTTTCAGGCTACCCTACAGAAGTAAAATTTATTTACTGTTAATATTAGTTTTCTTAATGTGCCACATTTCTTATAGAATAGACTTTTGCATTTTTCCTATTTATCTTTGGGTTGTATTTTTCTAGTTCAAAAGATGATCAAGGAACTGAGAAAGCAAATTTTCATCAAGGTTTCTTCCCTTTTACAATTCTGAGATGGTAAGGAGGTATAGCCAAAGAAGCTTTAAAACGGTTAGCATTTTCCCTAAAAAGTAGTGACTATTGTAGAACCCAAAGAATAAGCCAGTTCTATCAAGAGGTTCTTCTACCTTTGCCTTGAAGGGAAAAAAAGAATCCCCATTACTCTTTCATTCCATTTACTCTATAGCATTATTTTATAAAATTGTAACTGTACATGAATCTTAAGAGCGATGGTAAGGGGGCTGGCTAAGAGAGATTGGTAAGGCCTCAGGTGTTCTCACTTAGAGTTCCTGATTTCTTTCTTTCTTTCTTTTTTTTTTCCTCTTCCCTATATTCTCTTGTCAGCTGAATAGGGAACTCTATTCTATTCTGGAGTGTCTACAGAATGGCACGATCTGGGATATTAATGCTGGATAATTGTGTGAGATCACGAGAGACAATCAGAAATGTTCCAATCCCCATTAATTCAAGTGTGTATTGTTAGATAGAAAGTGCATCATAAATTAAATGGGCTTAATAAAACAAACTGAAATTACTAGGGAGAAGATACTTCCACGGGCAATCCTTAGGCGCTGACAATTTTTTTTTTTTTGTCCTGAAGAGACATTTAAAGAGAAATAGCATTAGTTGATTGGCCCTTCATCTTGACTAATAATTTTAACTTCGATAAATTCTGATTTCAGAGTTATGACGAGTCACATCTTAGCTTTTCCCCTTGCTGGTTAATTGGGGTGCTGGGGTTAATCTAAATTAAAACTTAAACTAATAGAGGTCAGTGAGGCAGCCGAAACACCTGAGTAAAACAAATGGGGCTGCCAGGCACAACTTTATCTTGGCTGTTTCCCAAGAGGGAAGTGGCAGCAAATTGGAGTTGTTTCAGCCTTCTGTAAAGGTGAATGATGGGTGACACTTGTTAATGTACAGCATCTCCGGAAGCATTCCAGATTGCTTTGCTGCTGTACCAACTGCTGCCATCCGTGCACAGTCAGTAGGAACAGGACCAGTTGCCAACATCTGGCAGCACAGCAAGGAATGGGTGCAAGTCTTGAAACCCCGCAGACTCTAAATATGGTGCTTAGAACTGTGCAGGCTTTAATCACTTACCACTCTTTGACAGCAGGCTACGACAGCTTATCCCAGCCTCGTACATCACACACCGACATCTGCTGAGCCACAAGGCAGCTGCACATTCATTTTCCTTTCTTGCTTTTTCTCTTTGCCTCCTACTCTTTCTCTCCTTTCCCCTTTTGCCCCCTCCCTTCAGCTTTGCTCCCTCTCCCCAAAATGCTTCTTGGGAGAGATGATCTGTAAAGATTACTGCTTCATTGTGTGCAAGTAATTGTGGGGATGCCAGGCCCTTGACAGACACAACGTAGCACCTGTTCTGCTGACCTGGTTAATTTTTTCTGTTGAGTGGGATTTGCCAGAGATTGGAGCTGAAGCCAATTCAATGATAAGGCTAAAGAAAATGGCTGTATGTTTTCTGTCACCTCCCAATTAAATTGGTTTCATAAAGTGCTTTCCTTTATTTGTCAGGGTAGTAAGCCAGAGCTAAGTATTGCATTCAGAAGTGTTACAATGTATTACAATGGGCCTGTGAGGTTTCATTTTTGTTTTTCATATGGTAACAACGAAAAGCTTGTATGCTATGTATAATACACATTACATAACAAGTTTGCTTCTTTTTTGATCAAACTTAAAGCCCAGATTTTAAAAATGCTTGTGTTTTTTCAAGAAAGATTATAATTGCATTGAATTTTAATGTTTCATTGTAGGGTTTCAAAGTCATACTTTGTTAATTTGAGTGTCATTATGCAAATTTCTTAGCAATTGAAAGTGACACTGGGCTTGTTCTACATTCCCTACTGCAGTTTTAAAGTGTCTTTTTGAGAAATTCCAGAAAAGTTTTTAAATTTGCCTTATGATATAAATACTCAGTTTTTAAATAGTTGGGTTTAATTTAATTTACTTAGAACCTATGTAAATTTTTCCTTTAGATGAGTATCAACTTAATAAGGTGATGCCAGTGGATATTTTAAATTAAAAATTAGTTCTGCAGTTTTGTGATGACTAGTGGTTTGAGGTATACTTGGTGATGGAGATTTGATAAAGGGAAGTGAAATATTCACTTACTGAAAGTGTTGTATTGATCTTACACTCCAAAAGGAATTATCTTACTCAGGCTTAGCTTTTTTTGTCAGTACCAAAACTCTTCACTGAGGGCACTGGGACCTGCCTGTGAACAATCAAGAATGTTTGTGAATTTTTTTGGACAAGGAGGAAATATTATCTACTCCCTAACAGCTTTGTGAATAAATTTTCTTTAAATATAAGCTGCCCCTCCTCTTTTCTCCTCATTATTTATTAGAGGATTTTCTGATTCTGCAAGACTTGCTTTCTTGCAGGTGATTTGCCAGAGCTTTATGACATCAAAACTATGCAAGGTATTGTCCTTTACTCAGATTTTTTCATAAGCCTGTAGGAAAATGTTAACTAGTTTGTTTACAACTCATAGAAACCAGTTGAACTGAGTTGTATACACATTGATGCTTAAATTTCTGAGGGCTTGTTAGGATTTCGCATGTTGCTTCTGGCTCTCTTTAGTTTTTAGTCTCTCTTGTACTGGCTGTTCCCATCATTTTGAATTGAACTGGCAGAGTAGAGAAAAGCATAATGGGTTTTGCTTTTCTGGTGCCCAGTTTGATGGGTTAAATTTCTCCTCTGATTTGCTGTCAGGACATGTCTATGACTGTCCTTGGTCACACGCTGTGTTTTTGTCTCCCAGGCATTTGATAATGCCATAAACAAGTAATTACTAATCCAGTGAACTATTAAAAGTCGATAATGTTGAGAAATAGAGAAGAGGCAAGCTTTCTGACAAGATGGTTTACTTTAATTAAATTGGTGAGTAATTAATATGGACAGTTGATCCAGTTGCTTTAATTGGATGCATTTAGTTTTTTTGTGTGAATAAGAGATGTTTTCGAGTCATTCCTAAAGTTAATGGCATTAGCGTTCTTATTGTTATCATGTGTCTTTCCTGTAGTTCCGTTGATAATTAACAACATTATGAAGTTTGATTTTTGAATCATCTTCTTAATGAGATGTTGGAAAAAGAGTAAATTTCTGTTGTTGAGAAGAGCATCCCTTTTTTTAATGTTGTCAAATAATTCTATTATTTGGAAGGTTTATATAGTATCTTTGAAAAAATTTGTTGAAATCTATTATAAATAGAAAGGCTTTTATAGCAATTTTTAAAAATTGTCAAATAGAGTATATAGACTTGAATAATGGAGATTGTAATTTAAAAATAGCTAGGGACTCTGACTAATAATTTTTTGATAGACAATGGCCATGTAAAAAAATTCCCAAAACCAAGTCAACCAAACAACCGCATCTCTCTCTCTCTCTTTCTCTTTCCCTGCTTTCTTTTCAAAAATATATATTTATCCATATCTATATGTATACATGTGTGTATATTAGTGACCATAAAATTTTAGTAGCAATAGTCATTTTGCTGCAAAATTCTTCTTCAGATGTGTGTGGTTTTATTTTTGGTAAAGTGTGTCCTTAAAAAAATCTTTACAAAAAATTCTGCCATTTGTAGGTCTGTCAACTTTCAAATCCAGATGGCGCATCAGTATTGGCATTTGATCGATAGCCTGTGCTTACTGTAATGCAGTCTGCACAGGACGGAAGGCCCAAAGTCACACTTTAAATGCAAGGCCCGGAAACTTCATCAAATAGCAGCTGAGAGGGAAGGTACACATGAATGGTCCCTCATTTCTTCCGGTTTTCTTGCTTCAAGAAGTATCAGAGCATGACTTCACTTAACTTTAAAAAAAAAAAAAAGTCTAAAACAAAGGCAAAACCAAAGCATATAATACTTCATGGGATAAGCTAGCAAAGAATTGGCTGGAAGCTATTGAGGAACCTTTTTCAAACAAATAGTATACAAGGAGTTGACTAAATAAATGTGGCCAAAACACTCTTGTTGATACTTAATAAGTTGTCAGCTGGTTACATGTAAATTAAACATAAGCTTCTGGCAATCTTTTAATGAAGAATTTGCTGCTCCTCAAGAATCATGGAACTTTACCAATTACCATTAAATTAAATTAAATTAGTGCTTTAGTATTAAATATTAATGTATTGCGTTTACAAGGTAACTGTCATTTAAATATAGCACTTAATGTCAGAGTTAGCTGAAAGTTTTCTCCCTGGAGATTTAGATACCAAGGTTTAATGTTTGAATTTCAGGAGAGTTTTCCCTCAACAATGTGATGGGATCAGAGGGTTAGGGCATTTCTACGACCTTGTTAGATTCCATTTCACATATTTTGCATCTTTCTTGTAACATAATCCAGAGTTATATCAGTTAGTAAGCATGCATTTGATTTTGCTGTCTTCTGACACATTTTCAAAGGAGAGAGGAAGATTATCAGTGATCTTATTAAAATTTTGAGTGGAAAAAGTGAAGCAAAAAGAGAAATCTCTTCTCTAATGTTAAAATATCACCTAGCTTAGTTTTTAATCATATCATATGTGCTCATTTAGCAGCAGAATAATCTTTACAAAAATTTGGTAGATTTCCTAAACGCATTTATTTCCCCATATTAATCAGAATAATCTTAGGAATTCCTATCTGATAAAAGCCCAGAATATTACAAGTTCCCTTTTCTCCAAGATTATAAACTATAGTAAGAAGGCAAATGTAGCCACTAGTTCCTATCACAAATTATTTCAGATGAGAAAGTTCTTTAGTTTTGTTCCAATTTGTCTTCTAAGTTATAAGATAAAACTTGAAGAATAAACTGGAATATTCAAGTTCTGCAAGTCTTGCTAATAGATTCTTATGAATTATGACTATGAATGACTTTCCTGCACCTCTTTTAGAGCATAACTACAGCATTTTAGTCTTATAAAAGGAAAAGTTAGCACAGTATCCTGAATGAGATAGTAAGTGGAGGTCCTAAGCCATATTTATTTTCCTTATTATAGTAAGGCCCACTGAGATCATTTCTCCTTTTTGTAAAAAATAGTAGGGCTAGCAAATTCACCTAGACCTTTGTATAGGGTTCATTTTAGAAATAACCTTTTTTCTTTCTTTCTTTTTTTTTTTTTTAACTTACATGGAAATCGGGGAAGGAAGTAAAGAGAAGTCTGACTCAAATAGAAGAAAGGCTTTTAGAGTTGAAATTGCTTAATTCTTACTCTGTCTTCACACATCAGGGCTTAATTCTGATGGTGATTTACTTACACTTCCTAGTTAATAATTAGACATTGGGAGACACTATGTATCACAGCTAATGAAATAGGTGGGATCTGATGAGAAAGTTTTCTGTTTTGACTAATAAATTTTAGCCTCTGTGGCCAAGCTTAGTGAAATATTAGAGCTTTGAAAGTATTTTAAGACTTTATGCTGAGAAAACAGTGTTACTTTATTCAGTAAATGAATTTATCATTCATTTGGAATCACAAGCTTTAGATAGCTCTGGAGTATAGGCAGAATGCAACACTGAATCAGTAAGCGGAAAAACTAATCAAATCCTTAAAGACCAGAGGGAGCGAGGCAGAGATAGACTTTTCCAGCGATAGCCTCTGGCTGTATCCCCTTTTATTTTAGTAACCAGCAGTAGGTAATTTATAACTTCACTATTAAAGAGTTATACTAGTTATAAGATGTTTAGTAGCTTTTATTTGTGTATTCTGATTTCTCTGCTTGCATTTCTTTTTCTGAATATAATGCTTTTTCCCTTTAAATACTTAGATGCCCTTCTCTCTCTAGTCACCATCATGAAGGCTGTTAGTTATTTAATAGTACTAATGTAGCTTTTATCCATACTTTGAGGAACAAAGAATTGCCTGGCCCAGGATTGCCCAATATAAAAATGTAGTAATTCCTAGTTTGTAGGACTGGCTTTTTTTAATATTAAGATTAGTTACTTCTCTAGATCTGCTAGCTCTCTATTGTGGATCTCTATTATATTTCTAAACTTGGACTAGCCCAGGCTAATGAATCTTTTGGTAAAAATAATGTCATATCTAAGATCATATGATCTGAGTGAGAGTGGAAACCTATCAGTTGAAGAATGACCAAATAAGTTATGGTATATGAATGTAATGGAATATTATTATTCTGTAAGAAATGAGCAGCAGGATAATTTCAGAGAGGCCTGGAGAGACTTACATGAACTGATGCTAAGTGAAGTGAGTAGAACCAAAGACATCATTATACACAGCAGCAGTATGGATATACAATGATCAATTGTGATGAATATGGTTCTTTTCAACAGCAAGATGATTCAGGCCAATTCCAATGGTCTTGTGATGGAGAGAACCATTTGCACCCAGAGTGAGGACTGTAGGAACTGAGTGTGAATCACAACATAGTATTTTTACCTTTTTTGTTGTTTTTTGTTTGTTTTTTGTTTTCTTCCTTATTTTTTTTCCTTTTTGATCTGATTTTTCTTGTGCAGCATGATAACTATGGAAATATGTGTAGAAGAATTGCACATGTTTAACATATATTGGATTTACTTGCTATCTAGGGGAGGGGAGTGGAGAAAGGGAAGGAGAACTATTTATGCATATGTTTAAAAATAAAAAGCTTTAAAAAAAATAAAGCTATGAGTTGAGCAATCTATCAAACAAACAAAAAAAAGATTTGAGTGAGACTTCAAAGTCTTAATTTTTGCTGACTTGATACAGTTAATCCACAAATTTTTATGAAAGCATTTTTCTATGCTAAATCCAGTGCTAGGTGCTGGAGATACAAATACAAATTCTGAAATAGCCTCCTGTTCTCAAGAAGCTTAATTTCTGATGGGAATGGGTTTGGGGTAAAGACAGAAGATAAATATGTATAGAGGGGAGGAATTGATATAAAGTAATTGAGTTAATTAGCAAGACAGGGCACTAGCAGTTGATCAGGAAAGGCTTCATGCAGAAGATGATGTCTGAGTTGTTCCCTAAGTAGAAAGGGGAACTCTGAGGCAGAAGTAAGAAGGAAATGCATTACAGGCATGGCAAATGACCATTTTAGGAGTGTAAGGAACAGAGTGAAAGTCAGTTTGGCTGGGTCACAGAAGACAGGATTCAGAATGATTCCTTCAGAGACTGAAAGAGTAGAAGAGAGAATGGGTAGAATAAAAGAATGTTGAGATAAAGAGGAAAGGAAAAAGGGTGATCACTTGGACTCATCAGAATTTTCTTAATAAATTACAAGTTGATGTGAACGGATCCAACCATTCTGGAGAGCAATTTGGAGCTATGCTCAAAAAGTTGTCAAACTGTGCATGCCCTTTGACCCAGCAGTGTTTCTACTGGGCCTATATCCCAAAGAGATCTTAGAGGAGGGAAAGGGACCCACATGTGCAAGAATGTTTGTGGCAGCCCTTTTTGTAGTGGCTAGAAACTGGAAACTGAATGGATGCCCATCAGTTGGAGAGTGGCTGAATAAATTATGGTATATGAATGTTATGGAATATTATTGCTCTGTAAGAAACGACCAGCAGGGGCAGCTAGGTGGCGCAGTGGATAGAGCACCAGCCCTGAAGTCAGGAAGACCTGAGTTCAAATCTGG
>JAJPUD010008460.1:0-42508 GCA_023553655.1 Myrmecobius fasciatus | reverse complement strand
AAAAAGAAAAAAAAAAAAAAAAAGAAAGAAAGAAAAGAAACGACCAGCAGGGCGATTTCAGAGAGGCCTGGAGGGACTTGCATGAACTGATGCTGAGTGAAACGAGCAGAACCAGGAGATCATCATACACAGCAACAACAGTATTACATGATGATCAATTCTGATGGACATGGCTCTCTGCAACAAAGAATTGTCTCAAACCAGTTCCAATTGTTCACTGAAGAAAACCATATACACCCAGAGAGAGGGAAATGAAATATGGACCAAAACGTAACATTTTCATGATCTCTATTGACATTTGCTTGCATTGTGTTGCCTTTCTCTGATTCTTTTTTTTCTTGTAGATAGGATTTTTCTTGCATAACTTCCCAAGCATTTCAACATTATTAACATGTAGTGGACTTCCTGCCATCTAGGGGAGGGGAGGGGACTGGGGGTAAAATTTGTAATGGAAAGCTTTGTAAAGATCAATGTTGGGGAACTACCCATACATATGTTATACAAATAAAAAGCTTTAATAAAAAAAAGAAAAGAAATTTAAATAAATAAATAAATTACAAGTTGAGATGGCTCTTGCCTGAAGAGAAAGAAGGAAATGTGGGAAACTGGAGAAGAGAAAAGATTGAGAACAGCTTTGTTGAAGATGAAGGATTGCCTTGCTACCATGAGAGTCCAGTTGAAGTTGGAAAATACAGATTTATGGGTCAGCATAGTTGTGTGGCTTCCTCTAGCTTCTTTCAGTAGCACATGAGAGTGGAGGAAGCAGTTATTGGAAGCAATCTAGGGCTGCCATTTGGTAAGAGATGAGGGGCTATAGGACAAGGGTTTGAGATAGTAAGAGAATAACGTACAGTATAAAGTTGAATTGGCTATCAGGTAGCAATTGGAAAAGAAGGACAGTGTGAAAAGACTGAGGGGAAAGAAGGACTTTGGAGGAATTGATGAATAAGTATTCAGTACTAGATTTGGATATCAGTACTGACTGTCATTAGTTAGTAGTGTGACCTTTGGTATGCCTCTTACTTTCCCTGATGAACCTCATTTTTCTATAAATGTATTGGACAAAGTGAGCTCCAAAGTCCCTTCCAAATCTAACCTTTGGTGATAATGGATTTTTTGGGTCATATAATCCCTTGTTGGAAGAGCTACCAGTATTCAAGGTATCTTTCCCTTTTTAGCTATTCCTAGCTCTGATAAAACCAATTTTCTGATACAGTTTCTTTCTTCCCCTCAAAATATGAGGCTTACCCAAAAGAAAGCAAAGTACTCTTGAGACCTGATTAAGTTTCTTGGGCTTCCCTAACATAGTTTTATGGTCATTTAAGAGCCCTTTAGAAACATTTGTGGCCCACAACACTCCTGAGATTAAAATGTATTCGGGAATATTTGACAAAACAAATGAAAAGAGTACAAAACATAGATAATATAGATAAGTCAATATGTGGCTCACAGGGATCTTTATGTGTGATTTAGTGGGCCCCTCTTTCTATTTGAGTTTGACACGATTAACCTATGGGCATTTAAAAAAAAAAAAAAGTCCTACTCCAGTGGAGTCTAGACCTCTCGGATTTGGTAGTGCCTGAGACCATGTCCATACCCATCATCACCAACTGGCCAGATGGGTTTTCAGATAGATAGAGGGAGCTGTGTCCAGAGCAACTAAGTACCCCTGCATCCTTACAGTGTAAGAGCAAAATAAAGCTTCTTTTTTAAATGTTCAGTGACTTGTGAGTGTGTCATTTTATTCCAGCATTGAACCTGAATTAATTTGGAGTGACACCTCTAATAGTAGCTTAGAAAGCCCTAGAAAATGGAATGAAAGAATGAAAGTTGTTCAACAGAATCATATACGATGAGTCATTGTTTCTGAAGTTTTCTTTTTTTTAAAATGATGATAGCTTTTTATTTTTCAAAATGCATGCAAAAATTAGTTTTCAGTATTCACCCTTGTAAAACTTTGTGTTCCAAATTTTTCTTCCTCCCTCCTCTCCTTCCCTAGACAGCAAGTAGTCCAAATAGCTTAAGCATGTGCAATTTTTCTAAATATATTTCCATATTTATCATGCTTCATAAGAAAATCAGATCAAAAAGAGAAAAAAAATGAGAAAGAAAAAAAAAAGCAAACAAAGAACAAGAAAAAGGATGAAAATACCACTGTGCTCCACATTCAGTTCTGACAGTCCTTTTTCTGGATGGAGATGACTTTCTCCATCACAAGTCTATTGGAATTACCTTGAATCACGTCATTGTTGAAAAGAGCCAAGTCTATCACAGTTGATTATACATAATCTTCTTGTTGCTGTACACACTGTTCTTTTGGTTCTACTCCTTTTACTCAACATCACTTAATTTAAGTCTCTTCAAACTGAAGTCAACCTGCTGATCATTTCTTATACAACAGTAATATTCCTTATTGTTCCATAAGAAACAATCAGCTGAATGAATTCAGAGAAGCCTGGAGAAATTTATATGAACTGAGGCTAAGTGAAGTGAGCAGAACCAGGAGATCATTATACATGACAACATCGATATTATACGCTGATCAATTCTGGTGGAAGTGGCTCTTTTCAACAAATAAGATGATTCAGTCCAGTTCCAATGATCTTGTGATGAAGAGAGCCATCTATACCCAGAGAGAGGACTAGGAACAGGGTGGATTACAGCATACCATTTTACTCTTTTTGTTATGGTTTACTTGAATTTTATTTTCTTTCTCATTTTTTTATCTGATTTTTCTTGTGCAACAAGATAATTGTATAAATATGTATGCCTATTTTGGATTTAGCATATTTTTACCATATTTAACGTATATTGAATTATATGCCATCTAGGGGAGGGGGGGGAAATTGGAACACAAGATTTTTCAAAGGTAAATGTTGAAAAAAATTATCCTTGCATATGTTTTGAAAATAAAAAACTTCAATTTTAAAAAAAACCAATAATATTCTGTTACATTCATATCCTATAACTTATTCAGCCATTCCCCTACTGATGGACATCCATTCAGTTTCCACTTTCTTGCCATTACAAAAAGGACTGCTACAAACATTTTTGCACATGTGGGTCCTTTTCCCTTTGTATGATCGCTTTGGGATATAGGCCCAGTAGAGACACTGCTGGATCAAAGGATATGCATAGTTGGATAGCAACTGGACTTGGAATTTGGAAAAAACCTGTATGTGAATCTTGCCTTTGACACTTAAGTGTTAATGATCATTCAGCTAATTTCTAAGCCTCAACTTTTTCCTTCTGTGAAATGGAGAGAATGTTGAGAGACCAAAGATGATATGGGTAAAGTGCTTTTCCTTCCTAAAGAGCTCTATATAAATCAGAGCTCTTTTTACTATTGCTCCCATGGTTCGCTCCTCCAAAACTCTGAGTCAAACTAAACAAAACATAAGGAAATAGTGGTTGCCTGTCCATCCTTATCCAGATTTTCATCAATAAGTTTAGTAAAATCCTAATTAAATAGTTAGCACATTGTTTTTTAGCCATTAATTTGTCCATTTTCATGGATTTCTCCATGCCTCTGGTCTTTCCTTCTTCCTACTGTTTACTTTTGGCTATTCTACAACTTAACAACCAAAGAACCTTTCTCAGAAGAAGAAAGGAATAGGAACTTTAAAAGCCCATAGCACCAATTTTGAGGATTTGGATATGGAAACATTTAAATCTGTTGTCTTAAATTCAGATTTTAGATTAGGTTGCTTGTGGATTTCCATCACTCTGTGCTAAACTTGAATTTTAATAATACAAATAATTAAGAGTCACAGTTGAGCACAGAGTTAGCCAGAAATATGTTCATGAAAAAACATTGGAACTTGAAACCTTGTCATATTAGTAAAATGGAGGCAAGGAGGTAGTACAGTGAAGAAAATGGTGCATTTGGAATTAGAGAAGCTGAATTCAAATTCTTGATTAGCCTTGATTCACTTGGAACCCTGTGCAAAAAACTTAATGTCTCTGGTTTTCACTTCCCTCATCTTAATAAAAAAGAGGTTAGAATTAATTCTAAATCTATAATCATTAACTTTATGAAAAGTTGGAAAACAGTGATTTGTGTCTAATATTGGATAACCTCATTTTATTTTTTAAAAAAAGATATTTTAATATATAGTATTGTAATGGGAAAAATAGTTATCTTGAAAGAATACTTACAAATGAAAGAATGCTTCAAGGTGAAGAGGGGAACACAAAAGGATAGGTGGAAGGAAGCCAGAGATCTTTCCTTTCCTTTTAAAAGCCAGATAAGGAAAGGAGGGTGTGTAATGATTAGTAGATTGTTGTTGTATCGACTGCTTATTGTAAAGTTCTTTTGGGTTGAGTTCCTTTTTAAAAATACATGTGCTTCTTGGGGAAACAGGTATATGTAGAGATACTTACAAAGAGCTTTGAGCCAAAATGTCTCTGTGAGATAGGTAGTCAAAATATTTGTATCAACTCCATTTTGCAGAAGAGAAAATTGAGACTCAGAAAGATTAAGTGATTTATACTTGTTCCCTGACCTTCCCAATTAGTAAGTAGTAGAGCCAAAATTTAAACTCAGTTCTTAACTCCAGCACTTGTTTCACTCTGAGAATGTCTGGGCTTCATTTGCACCTTAGTTTAACTACTTTAATGGAATTGATAACATTGAGCTAAGCTGTGTGAATAGGGGATGTGGGAGAGGAAAGCTAAGAAAGAAAGTTTTAGAGGTTGGGGTACTTTTTTTTCTGGAAGAGAAAGATACCAGATGTGGATTGAAATCCTAGAGCAAGAAGTTGGGACAGCCAGAAGATCACATGAGGACACTTGATGACTAAAAAATGAGTTAGATAACATGCCAAGACATATGAGGAAAGGCACCAAAAGGGAAGTGGAGGGTACTCCTAATTATAGCAAGTTGGTTTTTCTCCGGAAATAATCTTGGTACCAATAAGCATCATTTCAGTGCCTACTTGGAGAGATATTTAATATATTCTTTAAATGTCAAGTAGGATGTTGTGAAAACTGAAACATTGGTATCGCCATATAAAGCATAGAAAAGTATCCTCTAAACTAATATCATTAAATTATTCCATGAAAATTTGACGTTGGGCAAAAAACATTACAAACATCAGTTGTTTCCATAGGAACAGTGTTCTTAATGGGTATTGGTCTGAACCTTACAGTGGAAATTTCTGGACCATTAAGTGAGATTTGGCAATATACTGCATTAATAACATTGTATAAAATGATGTTGCCCAGGCAGCATTTTACCATGTCTACCTGACTACAGAAGTCGGTGTATTGAAACTCTCTAGCTCCAAGTCAGATGGTATCTATGTTCCAGCTTATAAAGATTTCTCATAATGTTTGTTTAGTAAAAGACAGCATTTATACCAGTGGGAATCAGTGCATTGTGGATTTTAAGATTAAAGAACATTAAAGCCATCCTTCGTTATGGTTAGTCAAAAAAAGTAATAGACACTCTACTTATAGGATCATAAAATTTAAAACTAAAAGGAATTTAGACATCATTTAGTCTAGTTCTTTCATTTAACAGTTAAGAAAACTGAGGCCCAAATATGTTAAGTGACTTGCCCACACATACTCATGTATTTATGAGTGGTGGAGTTAAGGTTAAAAGCTAAGTCTTCTGATTCCAAAACCCCTTCTCCCTACACCATGCTGTTTTGCTACCTCTTACTAATTTATGGGAGTGGATAGAATGCCTTGGGGGAGTGAATGACAGTGGTACCTAATCTTTTATACTGATACAGAAGATTAACAAATGCCCAGGTTCCTGCCTTTCACATCTCCTCTACTTCTTGCAGTGCCCCTGACTCTAATTCCATTCAAGATGTAGTTACTTTTTGGTATTTGATTAGTTAGAAGTCAGAATTCATTTCCTCATAGAAAAATGAAATATTAATAGTGGTTAGCTATACAGGATTCAATTCAAAAAATTCTTATTAAGTATCTATTCTGTGCCTAGGCATTGTGCTGGGTCCTGGGAATATAAAGACAAAAAATATAACAGTTCTCAAGGAGCTTATATTTTATATTATAGGCCAGGTAGTTTGTGGACTGACAAGGACATTAAAGCATATTGAGCCTAATGCTTCCTTAAGAAACTGTGCCTTAGACTCACATGTGCAGGAATGTTTGTGGCAGCCCTTTTTGTAGTGGCTAGAAACTGGAAACTGAATGGATGCCCATCAGTTAGAGAGTGGCTGAATAAATTATGATATATGAATATTATGGAATATTATTGCTCTATAAGAAACGACCAGCAGGATGATTTCAGAGAGGCCTGGAGAGACTTGCATGAACTGATGCTGAGTGAAACGAGCAGAACCAGAGATCATCATACACAGCAACAACAATATTACATGATGATCAACTCTGATGGACATGGCCCTCTGCAACAATGAAATGTCTCAAACCACTTCCAATTGTTCAGTGAAGAAAGCCATATACACCCAGAGAGAGGGATATGAAATGTGGACCACAACATAACATTGTTATGCTCTCTATTGATGTTTGCTTGCATTGTGTTTCCTTTCTCTGATTTTTTTTTCTCTTGTAGATATGATTTTTCTTAATGATAAGTGTGGAAATATGTATTAAAAAAAAAGAAAGAAAGAAAAGAAACTGTGCCTTAAAGGACTTAGATTCTTTTCAGTTTGGGGACCATATTCATAAGTTGGGGGTTGCATGTATAAGTAATAACTGAATATAATAGCATATGAAGACATTTATCGATTTCATTATCATTCTGAGAACCACTATAAATATTGTCATCAAAGAAACCATTTAACTTTTTTTTTTTATTAAAGCTTTTTATTTGTATAACATATGTATGGGTAGTTCCCCAACATTGATCTTTACAAAGCTTTCCATTACAAATTTTATCCCCAGTCCCCTCCCCTCCCCTAGATGGCAGGAAGTCCACTACATGCTAATAATGTTGAAATGCTTGAGAAGTTATGTAAGAAAAATCCTATCTACAAGAAAAAAAAAAGTATCCTAGAAAGGCAACTTATTATTGCTCTTACAGAGCAATAATATTCCATAACATTCATATACCATAATTTATTCAGCCAATCTCCAATTGATGGGCATCCCTTCAGTTTCCAGTTTCTAGACACCACAAAAAAGGCCGCCACAAACATTCTTGCACATGTGGGGCCCTTTCCCTCCTCTAAGATCTCTTTGGGATATAGGCCCAGTAGAAACACTGCTGGGTCAAAGGGTATGTACAGTTTGACAACTTTTTGGGCATATTTCCAAATTGCTCTCCAGAATGGTTGGATCCGTTCACAGTTCCACCAACAATGTATTAGTGTCCCAGTTTTCCCACATCCCCTCCAACATTCATCGTTATCTTTTCCTGTCATTTTAGCCAATGTGACAGGTGTGTAGTGGTATCTCAGAGTTGCCTTAATTTGCATTTCTCTGATCAATAGTGATTTGGAGCAACTTTTCATATGACTACAGATGGTTTTAATTTCATCATCTGAAAATTGTCTGTTCATATCCCTTGACCACTTATCTATTGAAGAGTGGCTTGAATTCTTATATATATGAGACAATTCTCTATAAATTTTAGAAATGAGGCCTTTATCAGAACCATTAAATGTAAAGATGATTTCCCAATTTGATGCTTCCCTCCTAATCTTGTCTGCATTTGTTTTGTTTGTACAGAAACTTTTTAACTTAAGATAATCAAAATTATCCATCTGGTGTTCAATTAGTAGTTCCAAGTCTTCTTTGGACATAAATTTATTCCATCTCCACAGGTCTGAGAGATAAATTATATTACGTTCCTCTAACTTGCTTACAAAGTCCCTCTTTATATCTAGATCATGAACCCATTTAGATTTTATCTTGGTATGTGGTGTTAGGTATGGGTCAAGCCCTAATTTCTTCCACACTAGTTTCCAATTTTCCCAGCAGTTTTTGCCAAATAGTGAGTATTTATCCCAAAAGCTGGGGTCTTTGGGTTTATCGAATACTAGATTGTTAAGGTTATTGCCTAGATTGTCCTGATATCCAATCCTGTGCCACTGATCGACTGCTCTATTTCTTAGCCAGTACCAAACGGAAACCACTTAACTTTCGAAAAAACACTAACTTTAATAGAGATGTGAGTTTTAATATTAGTTTAAAAAATCTTTTATTCTTAGTTTAAAAACAAGATTATGCTTTTAAAGCAGAACTCAGTGCAAAAGTAAATTTTGCATCTCACATCCTAGAAATGTTATCTCTCTGTAACTATTAAAATGATCCATTTTCTTCTAAATTTGATATAAACAACAAGCATGTGAACAACTTGTTTGTTTATAATTTTTGCTTGTTTTCTCATTCCTGTCTTGGATATAGATGTTCCATTTGAAATGTGTAAGTTAGACATAACCAGAAAGTCTAATAAAACAGCATTCCCAAATAATGAATAACTAAATAAAAATAACAGTGTAAGTCATTTGGCTATTAAGGTCATACTTTAAAATGCAGACCAGAATTTGTACACAGTGTGTTCTTAAGTAAATGCTATCACAACTTAAGGTTTGAATTGTAGACCCCTCTGTGAGCTTAATAGATCTTTTGGAATTGTTGTGTAGCTCCAATACTTAGACTCTCTGAGAAACGTAGAGATGGGGCTTCCTTCTGAAGAAGGCATTTACTGTTAAACTAGTCAAGACTACCTTCTCCCTCTGAGTGTTACTGCCCTTGTGCCATGGGACCAGAGAGATTAGGAAACTCAGAGCAGTTGTGATCCTTGTGGAGAAAGAATCACACAAAGTAAGGGCAATGAAAGGCAGCTATTTCATTTTTTCTTTTTTTTAAACTCTCCCTCCTACCTGACTTTTGACAGAATATTGACTAGAAACCAGAAGCCCATTTTTGCTTAGCCTTAAGGGCAACTGTTTACAGAGTCGCAGTGTTACATAGGTTTACTGTGTCGTATGTCTGTGTAACACTGGATTTGGATCTTGTATTTAGCTGCCAGAAGTGACTGTGATGAAGTAGGAGAGATAAACTGATAGATTGGCTGCCAGAAAGATGTTGGGAATCAATCAGATAAACAGGGTAGAGAAATAGCTTGCTGTTTTCTAGTGATAATAAACCAGTGGCCTCTGGTCCCTGCATTTTTAAATGTAATTGCTGTGGTAATAATCTCCAAAATAAGCAAATGAAAAAAACATCCTGGGAGGTTTTTTAATTGCAATTGAGATACCCTTTTCCCTGTTGCAATAAAAATGCGTCTTAAGGAGGTGGGTCTTTTTTTTTTTTTAACCTGTTTTACTTCTTAGAATGCCTACTTAAGTAAACAAATGAAAATTAAAAAGGAAACTATTTTCTTAGAAATTTATTCCCCCTTTTCTACCCTCCTAATGTGTTTAGCTATTTAATTTGGTGAAATATCTACATAGTTATGTGTGCCAGCCTTATAAGATAATTACTTATATGGGTTAAAAAAACAAAACAAAACAAAAACAGGCTTTGTAATCAAACCTGTATTATTGGTGTCTGGTTAGGACAATCATGTTTATTTTAATATCTTCTCAGAGTCTTTTCTTTTCTTTTCTTTTTTTGCTTTTTGCTGAGGAAATTGGGGTTAAGTGACTTGCCCAGGGTCACACAGCTAGGGAATGTTAAGTGTCTGAGACCAGATTTGAACTCAGGTACTCCTGACTTCAGGGCTGATACTCTGTCCAGTGCGTCACCTAGCTGCCCCTTCTCAGAGTCTTTTCACTTGGAAGATTTTAAAATTTTTCAACTCTACTGTAGATTCCTGGTTTTTAGGGGTGAGTAAGAAGGGCTTACTTCTAGTATTATCATTATGACCTTTTAAAAGAATTGTATTATATTTCTTATTGCCTCTCAATTCATTGTTTCACATTCACTTAAGACTTGAAGACCTACTATGAATTCCAAAATCTCTGTGTTACTGCTGATGGACACTTGTAACATGTCACAGTATTTAAAAGGAAAGGAGAGTAATTTAGAGTTTCCATCAAGTCAGTGAATTTCTGGGCCTAATGGGTGACTTTTTATCCTTTGACTTTCTTTTAGAAATCTGGCTCTAAATGTGCTAACATCTTATATCTAGGCTTATCATTATATAATAAAGATAGTTTTAGTTGTGGGGAGAGGAGAATGAAGCCTGTGCTTTTAATTCTATATAACAATGAATTTTGCCTAAGCAAGATCTTCTCTCTTGTAGGAGATTATAGGACATAAGTTAACCATACACTGTTGTCCTGTTGTGGGGTAGGGTGATAGTGATTCCATTTTGCTATGAACCTCTTCCTCCCTGACCTTTTAAAGATTCTCCATTGATATCAGTGGGGTGGACAAAACTAATCATAAAACGATTAAGGGAATGTTGCTCCCACACATTGATCCATTTGAAATGAATTGTAGGACAATAAGTCTTCCTAATGAACTTCTGTTCTCTGTTATAACCCTAGCCACTTTTTTAAAAGATGTATAAATATGAAGGGGTTAACATGAATTCAGTCATGCTCTTGCCACTGGGTTGTGTCTTATTGATTGTAGTTTTAGAGCTGTCATTGTAGGGTATTCAAAATTCCTACTGTGCCCTTTTAAAATCAGTATTTGGCGATGATGAATAAATGAGTTGCTTTCTTTTCTCTTCTAGCTCCTCCGAGAACTCATAGAACGGAAAACCAGTTCCTTGGATCCTAATGATCAGGTGGCTATGGGCAGGTAAATAGATATACCTTCCTCTTCATCCATAGACGCTTGTATAACTTTTTTTTTTCCTTTGAGCCTCCTTAGCCCACACACATCACTCAAAGGCAGCAATTAATTTAAATTATAAAGCTTTAATACTTTAATAGAAACCATTGAGACAAAACATCAGAATTGTCATATGCAACTTGGGTCTCTGTTACTCCTTTGGGAATTTGTAAAGAGAGTATAAAGTGTGCATATGTATTCTGTTTTTGTTGTTGGTTTTTAAAATGGTTTCTTTTTGATTTCAGCTGTGATCCTTTTTACCTACTAACTTAACAGAGTGAAGAGCAGCCACTCTGATTAAGTGCTGCCTCCTGTCAGAATTTGGTCTTATGTCACAACAGGTCCCTTGCTCATAGTAAAATCTGTTTTGTTAAAGCTAACCCAGTTTGAGACCTCCATCTCTCACGTGAAAGATTCAGCATAATTAGAAATTGGAACCCAGTAACATTGCTCACATATCAGACTAGAATGTAAAGTAGTGAGGTGAGGGGTGTGTGTGTGTGTCTCTATGTCTATGTCTGCCTCATCCTGAGGCAGGAAAATAAAAAGGGCCTTCAGAGTACTGCCTAATGAATACTATACGTTTAAATAGCCATGAACCATGATTTGAAAAAGCATAAAAGGAAACAAAAGCTTGAAAAGCCAGAATGGAATTCTGGGCAGAATAGCATTTGGGGAAAGCCAAAGAGTGCAATGCAAAATTTGTGTTGATGAAATAATTTTATTCAAGTAAATATTACTTGAATTTTAGGGTAATGTGTCATGGTATTTTGTGTATGTCTGGAATATTATGGAGAACGATTCACTATAAATTTAACATGATAGAGCAAAATTGCATTTAAGTGGTGATTATATTATACATTTATCTGACTTTATAATAAAATAGATTATGGTAATTAAGATTATATTAAGATTGCAGTAATTGGATTTTGCTAGATTTTTTTCAGATGTCGAGTTTTCATTGTGTAAATCAGGTAAAATGACTAGCTTATTTTTTCTTTCTCTTTTTTTTTTAAACATTTGTTCCCACCAGCAATTTATGAAAAACTTTCTCAGTTAACTATCATTAACTTGAAAAATTAACTCCTTAAGACTATTTCCCATCAAAAATGAGAAATAAATTTATTGTTTTCTCAACTTTATCTCCTTTTTTTCAGTTAAGCAATTTAAAATACTGTTAGTGTGATATTTAAAATTGGACATTAACAAGTATTTCAATATTATTGACATGTAGTGGACTTCTGCCATCTAGGGGAGGGGAGAGGACTGAGGGTAAAAGTTGTAATGGAGAGCCTTGTAAAGATCAATGCTGGGGAACTACCCATACACATGTTATATAAATAAAAAGCTTTAATAAAAAAAAATAGGAAAATAAAATAAAATAAAATTGGACATTAAAACACCTGGATATGGGAGAGAAAAACTTACATTTAAAGCATATCTGCATGTAAATCAGTTAAGAGATAGCAACAGGAATTTTAGAAAAACTTACATGTTTAAAACATTTCAAGAAAACACATCATCTCTACTAAGTTGACTTTTTGTAAACTCTGGCAAATTTAGCACTTATCACAACTGCTTCCTATGTAGTAAAGATCATTATTAACCAGATTTGTCGTAGTAGTTAATAGTTTGCCTTTTGTTTGTTGTTGTTGTTTTATAGTTGCCAAAATGCTTCTCAGTCACTTTGGTCACAATTCTCTTGTAGAACAAGTTGATGGGGTGCAGACTTCTTTCTTTAGGGTTCTTAGAGTGGTTCCCATTTGTTCTTCTGTATATAACAGTTTCTGCTTATGATAATGCCTGACCTTTGCTGTGGGTGTTACAGGCAATGGCTGGCCATCCAGAAGTTACGAAGTAAAATCCACAAGAAAGTTGATAGAAAAGCCAGCAAAGGAAGGAAGCTCCGGTGAGTTGTAACTTTGGTGTCTTGAAACGTTTGTCCTTGTGTTTTTGCCATTATGTTTGCTACAGTTGTCCCAATAACTCTTTACGTTGATGATGAAGAAAGTAGCCATAATTCTTTGATACTTTCTTTTTGTTTTTGTTTTTCTTGAGGGAATTGGGGTTAAGTGAATTGCCCAGGATCACACAGCTAGGAAGTGTTAAGTGTCTGAGGTTGGATTTGAACTCAGTTCCTCTTGATTTCATCTAGCTGTCCCGGTATTGACTTTCTGAACCTCTGCATCCTCCACCTTATGTGACTTAATTTCTCTAGGTCTAAAGTAGTGATAGCAATTCCTGATACCTCATCACATTACATGGATAGAAGAGATATGTACAAAGGCATTAAGAAAAAGGCAGTAGAAAAAGACTGTCTTTGGAGTTTTGTTTTGATACAGTTAATAGGATATTAGAGTGCCTTTACCATACTCCATAGAGTAGCATGTTCAATGTATAGTGGAGGGGGCATTTGATTTGGAGCTTGGAAGATTTGGTTTCAAATTCCATTTAAGATACATATCAGCTACATGACTGGGCCATCAATTTAACCTCTCTGTGCCTTGGTTTCCTCATTTGTAAAATGATGAATTTGGACTTGATGGCCTCCATGACCTAAGCTCTAAATCATTTGTTCTTAATTTGGAGTGTGTGTGTGTGTGTGTGTGTGTGTGTGTGTGTGTGTGTTTTAATATGTTAATAACTGTATGCTAGTATAATTGGTTTCTTTTGTAATCTTGTGTGTTTTATTTTATGTGTTTAAAAACATAAGTCTGACAATAGGTCTGAAGATCTCACCAAATTGTTGCCTGAAGGGTCCAGGATACAAAGATGGTTAAGAACCCCTGTTCCCAGCCTATGGTCATTGACTTCTTTTCCTTGGTTTCTTGGTTCCATGTACTTACACAGTATGGTAACAAAATATTTTTAGTTAGAAGGCTGTGAAGTCTATACCATTGTGCTTGTATGCATGGAACATGTGTGACAGAAAATTTTAAAAATTATTATTTACTCAGTGTTTTAAGGAAAAGTAGAGAATTTAGTTATTAGGAAATCCCTGTTTTTTAAGGCCATCACTTAAAGGGATTGCAACTGAAAGAAGGACAGGGGCAAGAATTGGAATGGTTAGGCTTTTCAAATCAAATATTTCCAGAAAATGAGTTTTTCATCATAGATATAAACAGACCTCAGCTCAGAAGAAATCACATATGATTCAGAAGGTTCTTTGAGGAAAGGTATAATCATACTGTTTTGGAAAGACTTTGAGAAGCTAGCCAGTCCAATTTCCCTGCCTTAAGGGAGCAGCTACTCATTGACAAATGTGAATCTATTATCTTTTTAAACAGCTCCAGAGGAGATTTAATAACTATTTTCAAGAATTGTTACCAGTATCTAACAACTCATCGTTAGGAGAGCATCTCTTTTATCTAACCTAAATTCTTTTTGTTGTAGTTCTTTCTTTAGAGGAAAGCAGTTGTCATCCTCTCTTTAAAGATGGCTACTCAATTAATCAGAAGTTGATTAATTGTTACTATGTACCAGACACAGAACTACAGCCACAAAACTGAAACAGGCCCTACTCTCAAAGGGTTTATATCTAGGAAATGGGGGAGGGGGGGGCGGTTAGGGAGGGAGAAATCTATATGAATATAAACAGAATAAAAGTAAACAGAATAAATACAAAATAAATGTGATGGTGTTGGATAAAGAGAGTAGTTCTTGAACTGCCACCTGAAAAAAATTAAGGATTCTGTGAGGTGGAGGAGAGAGAGCGTGCGTGTATTCCACCCATGATGGTTGGTGGCTACAAGGGCACCGAGATGGAAGATGGGGTATTATGTGTATGGAGCAGAGACAAAGCCAGTTTGGTTGAACTTATATAGAGCTGGAAGGGGAATAACATACAGTGAAATTGGGAAGATAATTTAGAGCCAGTTTTGTAGGGCTTTAAAGACCAGACAAAGGAGTTTATATTTGATTCTGGAAGTAATGGGGAGCTACTGCAATTGAAGTAAGACAGTGACATGGTTGGGAAAGTTCACATGTTTTCTTTTGGACCTCTTGAGTTTGAGGTATCTAGGAGACATCTGTTTTGATCTCTCAAATGGACAGGTGGGACTCAGGATGGATATATTGTGAAGTCCATTTAGAGATTGAAACTGAGAAATAAAGGTTGAAGAAGTGGAAGCAACCTAAGATCTGGGGTAATTTCTAAATAATTCAACATCTTTCTAGACTACCTGGGATTTTAGAACTAGATTACATATTTTAGTCAGTCAGTCAGTTAGCATCTATTAAATGCTTAGTTTGTGCTAGACACTGGGCTAAGCTCTGGGAATACAAATACAAACAAAAAGAAAGATAATTCTTATTCTCAAGAAACATGTTCTGGGGGAAGACAACGCAAAAAGAAGCTGGGGGTGGGGGGGAAGTGGAGTACCAGTCAAGGACATGTGATGGAGGGGCAGCTAGATGGTGCATTGGATAGAGCATCAGCCCTGAAGTCAGGAAGTTCAAATCTGGCCTCAGACACTTAACACTTCCTAGCTGTGTGATCCTGGGCAAGTCACTTAACCCCAATTGCCTCAGCAAAAAAAAAAAAAAAAAAAAAAAAAGACATGATGGAAGGGGTCTGTATTAAAGCTTAGTGAAAAGTAAAAGCTATCCTGGGCACCCTTCTCAGATAGGGCATCCTTATGGGAGGAGATGTTCAATTAGAGTGGAGGCTGTAGAGGATGAGGGTATTTACAAGATCTTAGGACTGAAGTACTCTCACATTAAGAAGAGTTTTCTGGGCATAGTGGAAGAGATCAGATTGCAGCTTGGTGGGAAATGAGGATTTACCTATTGTTAGGTTGAGATTACCTGGTGAATCTGGTTTTTGCTTTTGCCCTGTAATATTGTAGTTCTAAACTTGATAGCATTATATTTCAAGTTTGTTTTTTAAGGTAACATTCTGTTACATTGTAGTTGTTGGTTATGTGGTAAGACGGATAATTGCTAGATAATCTATGTATGGCATAGCTCTAGAGGAAGCCATATCATTTTGGGTGGATCTAGTAGATTTCATGGATGTTACAGGAGAGGAGATGGTGGGGATGAGTTGAAATCTGATTTGGTGGATGGGATCCCTACCTCATTGATACATCAGAATATTGAAGTATACTATAATTATACATGACTAGCTACTTATCTTCATGAATTTATATAATTTTTTGGTATTCCCATCCACCCACCCAAATAGGAAAATATATTGTCTTTTCCTCTATTTCCCCCATCCATTGTGCTGTATTTTAGGGTATTTAAAAAATATCAGAGCAGACTTTATATGTTGTAAGCTATTTGAGGACAAGGACCATGGAATCATCTTCTTAAGGATCATTTTCATCATGACCTACTACAGTTTTTTGTCTATCTCAGTTTGTTGTTAAATGATTTGGACAATGCTTATGAAGTAATGAGAAATGTCTATGTCTGTAACTATAATGTAAGTGGAGAAATCTAAATGAATATTGGAGGAGAAAGCATTTCAGAAGTATGGCAGATAGTTTACCAGATGAATACAGTTTCCTAAATCTCATAGTTAGAGTAAATTCATTAAACTTGGTAGTTCTCAGTTTGAAAGGATAGAGATAGGGTTTGTTTCTGTGGCAGCTGCTTTTCTCATATTAGTCTTCTTAAGCTGTTCATTAGGTTGTTTTTTATTAAAAGGTTTTTATTTACAAAACATATGAGTGATTTTTCTACATTGACCTTTGCAAAACTTTTTTTTTTTTGTTGTTCCAAGCTTTTCCCCTCCTTCCCCCCACCCCCCACCCCTAGATGACAGGTAAATGTTCATTAGGTTGTAAGGAAGGAGATGTACAGTCTGTTCCCAATACTTAAAATGCTTGGGGAAATTCAGATCTTAAGCTTATTGAACCTTTGGGGAAGTAACTTTCCCTGGATGGGATCTGCTCCTTCTTAGGTTTCTTTTAATGCTTTGTCTCAAACCTTTTCTTTTCTCTCATCAGTGATCTTGTATTATATTTATTTCTGTACATCTCCTACTTCCTGATAGAATGTAAACTAATTGATGTTTGCTTGCATTATGTTTCCCTTCTCAGATTTTTTTTTCTTGTAAATCCGATTTTTCTTGCACAGCAAGATAACTGTAAAAATATGTATACACATACTCGATTTGTCAAGTATTTTAATATAATTAACATGTAGTAGACTTCCTGCCATCTAGGGGAGGGGTGGGGGGTAAAGGGAAAAATTTGTAACAGAAAGCTTTGCAGGGGTCAATGTTGAAAAATTACCCATACATATCTTTTGCAAATAAAAAGCTTTAATAAAACAGAAAAATAAATAAAAGATAAATATGAACAAAGAACTATAAGGGACTAAACAAAGATAACCTGTTTACATTCTAATATAGGAAAGTAGTTTATGTATCACCTCTGAAGTCTTGACAAAAGACCTGGGAGGTTCTGTTATGTCTCAATGGTATTAAAAGAAGAATCGAAAGGGAAGAAAATGAATGAGGAAATGAGAAGATGATTAGGGAAATTGTCCTATATAATCAGAATAGAAACCTATAGAAATAAGGAGGAAGAGTAAGGGGTAAGGAAGCAACTAACACTTAGATTTCACTCTGAACTGATTAAAGGAGGAAAGAATACATATGTACATACATGGACAAACACACAGAGAGTTGGGTATAAAAATATTTCATTCAATTATGGAATATTATTGTTCTGTAAGAAATGACCAGCAAGATGATTTCAGAGAGGCCTGGAGAGACTTACATGAACTGATGCTGAGTGAAATGAGCAGAACCAGGAGATCATTATACACGGCAACAACAGTACTATATGACGATCAATTCTGATGGACATGGCTCTCTTCAACAATGAAATGTTTCAAACCACCTCCAATTGTTCACTGAAGAAAGCCATATACACCCAGAGAGAGGGATGTGAAATGTGGACCACAACATAACATTCTCATACTCCTTGATTGATGTTTGCTTACATTATGTTTCCTTTATCTAATATATCGTTTGTGTAGACAAGATTTTTCTTGCACAACAATGATAAGTTTGGAAATATGTATACATATATTCGATTTGCCAATATTTTAACATAATTAACATGTAGTGGATATCCTGCCATCTAGGGGAGAGGTGGGGAGTTGGGGGAAAAATTTGTAACGGAAAGCTATGTAAGGGTTATTGTTGAAGAATTACCCACACATATGTTATGCAAATAAAATTTAAAAAATAAAATTTAAAAAAAAATAAAAAAAATATTTCATTCAACAGAGAAATAGGAGGGAAAGGGAAGAAGAGGGAACTAGAAGGTATATTAAAGGAGAGGTTAATCTTCAGGAAAAAAAAACCCTCTAAAGAATATTCAAAGAGAGAAATTTTTGCAATGACAGAAGAATTGAAAACTGAAAGAATTTTGTTATGAATTGGGGTTTAGCTAAACAAGTTATGGCACATGAATATGATAAACTATTATTGTGCTATAAGAATTGGTGAAAGAAGATAGTCTTAGAGAAAGACTTGTATAAACTGATGCAGAAAAACATGGGTAGAACCAAGAAAACAGTTTATGTGGTGACAATAATACAGTAAAGACAAGCAACTTTAAAAGACTTAGGAACTCTGATTAGCATAATGACCAACTATAATTTCAACTGATTTAATAATGAAACATGCTATCCCACTTCTTTGGAAAGAGGTGAAAGACTTGGTGTAAAGTGAGACTCTCCTTCCTCTACCCCGAAATGGCTAGTGTAGAAATGTGTTATTTTGCTTAATTGTCTATGTTTGTAAGGATTTTATTTTTCTTTCTTCCTCAGTGGGGGTAAGGTAGAGAGACAGGAGAAAGTGAAGGTGGATTTTTGCTGATTGGAAAAAAAAATTAAGTCATTTCCATAAGAATATCATAGGAGACTTTGAATCTTGCTGAAGTTTAGGTATGCAATATTTATTATGTTCCACAAACCTGCCATTCCAATATGAGGTTAATTTGGCGTAACTCATTTTTAGTGAACTCACTCTTACTTGTAGTGATGACCATTTTCTTCTCTAAATGCTTTCAAATTATGTCTTTAGTAGTGTGGTCTGTATTCCTGTTCCTAAAATCCTTTATTTTGAAGAATCCATATTCATCTTCCTTTTTGGAAAATTGAAAAATTTGCTTATCTCCCATTCTGCAGCACTGCTTTTGCCTTTCTCAGTTTCTCAAATATCATCATTAGAGAGCAATGTGACCAGCAGCCCCAGCAACAAGTACTTTCAATCTTCATTTGCTTTTCTTGAACATTTGAACTTGAACTTTGGCATATTGTTTGTTAGCCTCATGATTTGAACTTATTTTGTTCTCTTGGGTTCTCATTTGAGTTTTGGTTCTCTGGAGTTAGCTATTTTTGTTCTGTCCATAGTAGAGAAAATAGAAATATAGTGGGAACTGAGTTCTTGAAATAGCCTTTTGTTGGGCACCATTGGTCTAGGCAACCCAGGCCTTTGTTTTTCCTCTTGCTTTACAAAACAAAGCATAATACCCCTTTTTGTTATCCTAAACATTTTAGATAAATTTTAACTCATTCTGAGCTTTAAACTTCCTGACATCCTGAACAGACCATGTTATCATTTGTTTTAATTTTTAAAGCAGATTTTACTTATTTTCAATCAAGTTGGGATGGGAGACTTGGAACTGGAAAGTACTTTAGAAGTCAAAGAGTCTAGCACTTCTGTCTTGCAGATGTGACAACTGAACTGCAAGGCCTTTTAACCCAACTCTCAGACATGCTTTGCAAACTGCAGACAAAAGTAGTTCAGGAAGGAAGCAAAATGAAGTGCAGATTAGATGGTGACAACAACAGGTGATTTTGGAGCCCATCTGCATGTTATTTATTTATTTTATGTGCACTTTCACCTACCTGCCTTTCTTACTTTCATCTTTTCTTGATGTTCTTTGTTGACTCTGAGTTCATTGGTATTTCCTGTGTAATTATGGTGCTGTCTTTAGAAATATTTTCCTTTACATCTTTTGAAGAATATCATTCTTGGGGAAAGTCTTGTCCCTTTTCACTGGACTTATTTTGTATTTTACTTTGTATCTGCATTGATTTACAATCCTTATGTATAATTGGGGTGAGGAAACAGCTTAGCATTTTGTGGACATTTGTAAGTTCCTTTGACTTCCTTTTTGATCTCTTTTTTGAATTAAATGTATTAAATAAGAGCTTCTTAAACTTTGTCCACTTGCGAGCCCTTTTTGTCCGAGCAATTTTTACATGACTCTGGGCATATAAGTATATTAAATACAAATCAAATATTTACTGATAATAAGTCATAATTTCACGACCTCTATCTTCACTGATACAATGCCATATAGGATTGCAACTCATAGTTTAAGAAGCTTTGTATTAAATGATAAAAGATATTTAAAATACTTGTCAGTGGATAAAAGGTTCTATTATTTTGGATAGTTTTCTTGAAACTTAAAAATAAGTCTTCTAATATTTCTAAGTATTTTAGCAGTTCTGCTGATGGAGAAAACAAAGTGAGGTTAAGTGATATCTTTCCAGGGAATATGAAGTTTAGATGACTGGCTCTAGTCACAGGAATATGTTCATTTGATAGATAGTGCGTTTACTAAGTGCTTGTTATGTTTTAGGCACTGAGGGTAACAAGATAAGTAAGCAGGATAATTCCTGTCTTCAAGCTTACATTCTTTGAGAAGATATTACATTAAAGAGAACTTGAAGTTGGAGGAAAGAGTTAATACATAGAAGACAGCTCATTGTGCAGCAAGATAGAGGTTTGACTGTACATGATAGGGCAAAGGTTTATCAGAACTAAGGATAATTCTCAGGGAGTCTTCATTTCTAGGAAAGAAGAGATGGAGTTGGTGACTGGATTACAGGAAGCATGGTTTGGAGATGGTATCAAGAAGCTTAATTTTGGACAAATGAGGCAGAACCTCAGAATGAATTCCAAGTTTTCAATAGAGAGGAGACTGGGTTAATAGGCAGAGCTGGTGGCTAGAAATCCATTTGGAGAATGGATTTGTCCTTGTCTTTTTTAAGTTATTTAGGCTCTAATGTGTATTCAGAATTTTTTATATGTAATCATATACTTATATTGACCCCTTCATTAGAGGGCCTCCATTTGCTTCACATGTAGAAAATAGTTAACATTTCTCCTTTTAGTAAGGATGTATTATATTCCACAACGATTTCTCTGAAGATAGGGTTTTTCATCTCTTCCCAAGTTTTTAAGGGTGGGAGTAATGATAGATTATTTTTTCATGAGACTGATCCCAATGGGAGCTAATGTGGTAAAGCTCAGGTGGTTTTTCAGGATTCTTGAATGCCTTTATTATTAAGCCAGCCCCACTGATGAAATGTGTACTGTTGGTAGGTAGCCTTATTGGTGACAGTGTTGAGAATGATCTAGATGTGAGGAAGTCAGGGTGGGGCAGGAGGGAATTGTTTTTTTTTTCCAATATTAAGAATATAGTACACTGTCTCTACTGGACCTGTATCCCAAAGAGAACGTTAAAAAAAAAAAAGCGGGGGGAAGGACCCACATGTGCAAGAATGCTTGTGGCAGTCCTTTTTGTAGTGGCTAGAAACTGGAAACTGAATGGATGCTCATCAGTTGGAGAGTGGCTGAATAAATTATGGTATATGAATGTTATGGAATATTATTGTTCTGTAAGAAATGACTAGCAGGATGATTTCAGAGAGGCCTGGAGAGACTTACGTAAACTGATGCTAAATGAAATGAGTAGAACCAAGAGAATATTGTACACAGAAACAACAAGATTATGACGATCAGCTATGGTGGATGTGGTTCTTTTCAACATGAGGTGATTCAGGACAATTCCAATAAACTTGTGACTCTATTCCAACAGAGCCATCTGCATACAGAGAGAGTTCTATGGGGACTGAATGTGGACCACAGTGTTGTATTTTCACCTTTTTTGTTGTTGTTGTTTACTTGCTTGATTTTTCTTTCTCACTTTCCCCCTTTTTGATCTGATTTTTCTTGTGCAGTATGCTTAATGTGGAAATATGTTTAGAAGAATTGCACATGTCTAACCTATATTGCATTACTTGCTTGGGGGGAGTGGGGGGATTTGAAACACAAGGTTTTGCAAAGGCAAATATTGAAACCTATCTTTGCGTCTATTTTGAAAAATTAAAAAGCTATTATAAAAAATAATAAGTGGCTGTCAGTTATTCTCTGTTTTACCACCAAGACACTACTAGAGTCTCTTTAGTTCATGTAATGTATTTTATGTTAATAGTTACTAATGTGCTGCTTGCTTGTTTCCTATTTTATTTAGGTATCATGTCCTTAGCAAGCTGCTGAGCTTCATGGCACCTATTGACCACACTACAATGAATGATGATGCCAGGTGAGTAATAGATTAATTATGTGTCTCAAATAGCTTCATGAAAGCTTGATATTGACCTGTTCTATAGCCTGTCGCCCTCTCCATTTCTTCTTATCAGTTAACCATTTGTCATTGGCATCATAACAAGGGTTTTTGCATCACATTTCTTAATGCAGTCTAGCTGAATCCTTACTCCTGTAATTCCTGTAAAACTAACTTGGGAATTTCCATAAACTTGGACTGCCACTAGAGGCTTTGTACCTTTAATTCAGTAGTCCCAGAACAACAGAGCTCTTCACTAAGATGAAGAAAAAGGTTGTGGGATCATAGGTATTTGCTTCAGGCTGTGTGAACTTTACTTACTATTGCTGAAGAAATCATTGAACTTGAAAGAGATAATCATCATCACTTCTTATTTTGGAAAATACTCCCCACCCCTTTGGGGGGTGATAGACAAAATCATTTTTTTTATAATTAGTTCAGCCAAATTTTTCTCCAAACTTTTATTTTATTTTTTTACATTGAAGTATATGTGTACATGGCATAATACTGTGTCTGCTCCAGAAGATTCAGCTCCATCTCCTTCCACTATCCAGTGGAAAAGACAATTTTGGATGTTTATTTGCAGATGTTTAATTAGCTATTTGAAGAGAACAAGAAGTTGGCTTTTTCTAGAGCCTTAAGTTCACAATCAGGATTCCTTTAGGACTAGTTCTGAGTGGACCAAAGAGATAACTCCTTTTGACCTCACTATGACTTCATATGAGCTCTGCAAAATCATTGTTGGTTTTCTCATTCTGTAAAAACAAAAGAACAATACAGATACATCAGTTTGTCTTTGAAGGTGTTAGAGAATGATATATTCTTAGTAACCTCTCCCATTTAAGATATACAGAGGACTTGCTTTGCAATAGTACTCTGAATTAAATAATGCAGGTAGGAACTTCTCTGTTTTCCAGATGAGGAAAATAAAACTCAGAGAGGTTGTCCCTAGCCCAGAGTCACATAATTAGTAAGTGACAGAACTTCCCCTTCAGGGTGTTTGACTGTCACGTTTCTCTTCACTGCATTGCTTCAGATGATATCAATAGTTTTAGCCTGATGTAGGTCTTAGTGATTCACACTGATAGAAAATATTCCCTCTTTCTCATATGGCATTATTTTGCCATAGGGGACAATCATTCAATATGAATAAATAATTCCAAAATGAGGAGTAGCAACAAAATAATTTGAAACTTAAAACCATACTTTTAGATTTAAACAATGTCTTAAGTAGTACTTTTAGAATTATGTTAAAATTTATTTCTACTATTTTTAGTCATATTTTTCTTGGTACCTTATCATAGAAATAAGCTTTCTAATATTTGGCAATGAGATTTAGAAACAATTCCCTGACGTATAGTCTTTATGGAAACAAGGTTATAGACCTTGAATGGAATCTAATTGTTAGCCACATCATTTTTACACAACTGATTTTTCCAGTCACAATTAAGAGATTTTGTATAAAGCCTTGTTTTATGATGATTAATTATAGCTGGGCAACTTCTGTATGTGGAGTTCCACCAAAGTGCACCTCATTTCTATCATGGCTCTGAAGGAGGCAATGTCATGCGTCCACTGCTCCATCACAGCGCAGCCGGAGTGGGAAAGGCCTGGGAAAGGGCTGTGTGGCCCACAAGCAGGCCAGCCTGGGCCTGGCAGGAGAGCAGTGGTCAAGAACTCCTCAGCTCCACTGTTAACGGGTTCTGGTAGAGTTAGAGTTGAAAGAGATTTGGAAACTCCTCATTATACAGAATATTTTCTATCAGTGTAAATCACTAAGACCTATATCAGGCTAAAACTACTGATATCACTTCTAAATCTCAGGCCCAGAGAAGTAGGGCACTGCAAGGGGAGGGAGCGAGGGGCAAGGCATGTGTCTTGATCCACTGGCCCCCGGCCATGCCCTCATCATTGAGCTGTACTGCATCTCTTCTAATCTGTCCTGGGTACTATTGAGTCAGAATTGTTTGTGACATTATCAACTACCAAGTCTGAGAAATGGGGAGCTTACTGCATTGAAGTGTCCCACTCAGATCCAATTGAGGTTAACGGCAGTGTTTGGAAGGCAGCACAATGCAGTAGACATGGAATACCTTGCATTTCGCCTCAGGGAAGAGAGATCATTCGAACATCCTGGCTTTGAAGTCTTTCTAGCTAGGGAAGTCACTAACCGCATCTGTCTAAGGGGAGTAAAGATGCTTCTATTACCTATAGCGCAAGGCTGTTCTGAGAGTGTTTTGCAAAACTTAAAATGCTGGTAAAACATGTCATCCCTATTGAATAGTCTATTGAGAAAGAGGAAACTTTTTTTTTTAATTAAAGCTTTTTATTTGCAAAACAGATGCATGGGTAATTTTTCAACATTGATCCTTGCAAAGTTTTCTGTTCCAAATTTTTCCCTCCTTTCTCCCATCCTCTCCCCTAGATGACAGGAAGTCTAATACATGTTAAAATATTTGTTAAATCCAACATATGTATACATAGTTACACATTTATCTTGCTGTACAAGAAAAATCGGATTAAGAAGGAAAAAAAAAACTCAGAAAACAAAATGCAAGCAAACACCAACAGAAAGCTGAAAATGCTATGTTGTGGTCCACACTCAGTTCCCACAGGCCTCTCCCTGGGTGTACATGGCTTTGTTCATCACTGAACAATTGGAACTGGTTTGAAGCATTTCATTGTTAAAGAGAGCCACGTCCATCAGAATTGATCATCATATAGTCTTGTTGTTGCCGTGTATAATGATCTGGTTCTGCTCACTTCACTCAGCATTAGTTCATGCAAGTCTCTCCAGGCCTCTCTGAAATCGTCCTGCTGGTCGTTTCTCACAGAACAATAATATTCCATAACATTCATATACCATAATTTATTCAGCCACTCTCCAATTGATGGGCATCCACTCATTTTCCAGTTTCTTGCCACTACAAAAAGGGCTGCCACAAACATTCTTGCACATGTGGGTTGAGAAAGAGGAAACTTAAGAGAAATCTTAACCCTTGCATGATACTAGGCTGTCTTCATATTTCTTTGCCTGGGCATATAGCAAAAGAGTCCTGATCTTTCATAGTTTGTACCACCTGGTACAGTCTTGTTTTGTTCTTATGGTGTCATTTCCTCTCAGGCAACCCTGAGAACTTCTGCTTTCTCTTAGGGTCTCCCCTGGTACTCTCAGCTCCCTTGAATTGGCTTTGCAAAGCCATTGGGCTTTGTCTGAGTGTCTGAGGCCATATTTGAACTCAGGTCCTCCTGACTTCAGGGCTGGTGCTTTATCCACTGCACCACCTAGCTGCCCCTGGTATATCATTCTTTCAAAAAATATATAATTGTTTCGATATGTATAAGCTGCCACACTAGACTTATCTTAAACGCTGGGAATGTCTGTTGTGAATAGCCATCTATGAGTATGTATAGGTAGTTTAATGTGATTCATTTTTATAACTCAGTTTGCCCTTTGTCTTCACAATGGAAATTTTCCTCTTTACCTCTTGTATCAAAACTTTACCCTTTCTCTTGCCACGTGCACAATAACCCACCTTGATTACCCAATTCTCTAACTAAAGCTTATTTTCCCAAGTGTACACTGGTTGTTAATTTTTGTTGGTTTTATGTTAGTTTAAGTTTTGTTAGTTTTTTTTTTCCTTCTTGATCCGATTTTTCTTGTACAGCAAGATAAATGTATAACTATGTATACATATATTGGATTTAACAAATATTTTTAACATGCATTAGACTTCCTTTTTGTAATAAAGCACATGTGTGGCTTGTGCAATTTTGGACATGCTACTCAAATATGAGCCAATTGGTGACCCCGGCAGAGCATGGCAAGTGGTTGGACTTTGCCTCTGTGCTTGCTGTTGTTAGGCCAGCACCTCTCTGAAAGCAGCAGGGTTTGCTGTGGTCATCCTGTTTGTCGGGTGCTTGGCTTGACTTTCCATGCAATCTTCTTCGTTCTTGGCATGGAACAACCTGACTCCCCAGGGATCCTTTGTTTGCCCTTCAGAGCCTTCAGGTGAGCCTCAGAGACACTGAATTATCCATGGACTAAGGAGGGAGTCTGCTTGACACTCTCATTACAAAGAGTCTCTCAAGGGACTTTCTGCCATTCTTTTGGTTATTAGGTTAGTTCTTACATTTCTTAAATGCTTTACAGGGTCTCTTGGGAGGAAGAGCAGGGAACTGGGGCTGCTGAGTTCTTTATTTTTTCTGAATATTGGAGCTATTTCTAAATTTATTCAAGACATTAGAGGACAGAGTAGATAGTCCAGATGCTAAAAGCCAGGAAGAGGAGTGAAAAGAAGGGTGTTTGTCAGACAGACCAGTGTGAGTATAAAATAAAAGCCCAGAAGCCTTCTTTTTCTTGTGGAGCTGAGTAATATCAGGGAGGCAGTCTGGAGGAGTGGGAAGATTACCAGTCAGACCACCTTGCCCTGTGGCTTATCCTGTGACTAAGAAAGATGTTTAAACTTCCTGATTTTCAATATGTACATCTGTATAATGGGGATGGGGAAGACTTTACAGACCTCAACCCACTACATCATTGTGAGCAGTAGTTGCTATTGTTGCTGCCATTTTTGTTGTAGTAGTTGTTAACAGGAAAAACTTTGTGGCCAGGAAAGGAGCAGATGATTTTTCCCTAGGTTTTTTTTGGTCCCTCTCTATTTAGCCTGCTTTGGAGGGGGATGTGAGGAGAGGAAGTTAAAGTGTGTTGGTACCAGATGGAAAGGGTTGGAGGTCTGGTCGTATCCACTTTATAAACAGGAGAGTCTTGAATACCTGCTTTTAAAAGCCTCAGCCCTCAAGCAAAATGGCAACATTCTCTGCTTGTAGGCAGCAGTGGTAGGGAGGAATAGCCAGTTAGGGACAGTTTGCTTATGTGCCAGTGAAAATGATCTTCCAGTCTAACAGTTACCTAGTCCTGGTTTAAGGATCAAAAGTAAGGATATAATAGTATTTATTCTTCTATTATCCTATTTTTCTGAAACTTAAATTATGGTAATATTAGTCATTTGTAAACTTGTCAGCCTTTGGAGTTTAATTTTTTTTTTCTTATATTTTACAAGTATTTCTTTTTCCCTTGTTACCCCTGTAATGTCTCATTTATTTTAACTCATTCAAAATTTGTTTTATTTTCAGTTATAAATTCTGAAGGTCAGAAAAATAAAACTCATTACAAATTTATATAGTTAGATAAAACAAATTTCAATATTAACCTTGTTTTTCCTCCCTCCCCCCCAAAAAAATACACACACACACACACAAACACACAGGATATGTTCTGGGTCCATTAGTTCAGTTTGTTGATCAGTTACTCAGTCTTTCAGGGCTGATTTATATGTTTTTGTAGTATTGCTTTTTGTTGTTCAGTTCTTTCAGTTGTGTCTAACTCGCTGTGACCTCATTTGGAGTTTCGTTGGCAGAGATACTGGAGGGATTTATCATTTCCTTCTCCAACTAATTTTACAGATGAGGAAACTGAGGCAAACAATTAGGTGACTTGCCCAGGGTCACCCAGGTAATAAGTGTCTGAAGCCAGATTTGAACTCAGATTCTCCTGACACTGGGGCTGGCACTATATCCACTGTACCACTTAGCTGCCTTCAAGTCTTAGACAAGACTCTCCAAGAATTGTGTTCAGTTGTGTCTGACTCTTTGTGACTTCATTTGGGGTTTTCTTGGCAAAGATACTGGATACAGACTCAGGTCTTCTTGATTCTAGGCCGGGTGCTTTATCCACTGTACTATCCAGCTGTTCCACAATATTGCTATGACTGAATAAATTGTTCTATTGATTTTATTTATTTTATATCAGTTCATATAAGTTTGTCCAGGTTGTTTTTTTTCTTTTTTTATTGTTGTTTGTTTTTTGGGGGTTTTTTGAAATTGTTCCATTCATCATTTCTTACAACAATAGTATTTCATCGCATTCACATACCATAACTTGTTCACCTGTTTCCTGATTTATGGATTTTCCCTCATCTTCCTATTCTTTCCTGCCACAAAGATTTGCTATAAACATTTTTGCACATTTGCGCTCTCGCTTGCTCTCTCTCTCTCTCTCTCTCTCTCTCTCTCTCTCTCTCTCTCTTTTTCTCTTTCTCTCTCTTTTTCTCTCTTTTAAATCTTTTTGTGGGAGAGACTTTAATAATTGTGTTGTTGGGTCAAAGTATATGTACACTTTAATAGTTTGGGGGCACAGTTCCAAATTGACATCCTGAATGGTTGAACTAGTTCACAGCTCCACAACCAGTGCATTAATGTACCTATTTTCTCATATTTCCTCCAACATTTGTTATTTTGCTTGTTAGGCATCTTAACCAATCTGATAGATGTAAAGTGGCACATCAGGATTGTTTTAATTTGCATTTTTTCAGTTATTAGTAATTGAGAGCATTTTTTCATATTGGCTATTTATAGCTTTACTTTCTTCCAAGAGTTCCTGTTCATATATACCCTTTGACCCTTTATCAACTGAGAAATCTTATTCTTGTAAATTTGACTCAGTTCTCTATTTTTTAGAAATAAGACCTTCATCAGAGAACCTCGATACAAAGATTTTTCACTAGTTTCTTTTCTTCTAATTTTAACTACATTGGTTTTATCTGTGAAAAAATTATTTAATTTTATATAATCAAAATAATCCATTTTTCTTTCCATGAACCTTTTTATGTCTTGTTTGATCATTTTTACTCTGTCTCCTCTTTAAGACACTGCTTTGCTTCTGATCACTGCTCTCCCTTTTATTTCCTAATACCTAATTCCTCCCCCACCCTGATTCCCCTTCTTGTAAGCCCTTTCCCACCTGCTTCCTTATTGGGTAAGATGAATTTCTAACCCATTTATTTGTGTGTATACCTGTATTCTTCCTTCCTTGAGTCAGTTCAGATGAGAGTGATATTCAAATGCTGCCCATTGGCACTCCCTCCACTTGTTCTCTTCATTGAATTTTCTTTTTCTTGTATGCCCCATTAATGTGACATAATTTTCCCTATTCTTACTTTCTTTTCTCTTCTCTACCCTACCAATCTTCTTTTGAGATCATCCAAAAGTAAAAAATCTAGATTCTTTGTCAACTTAGACTCTAAGTAAGTTCTGAGAGGTTACACACTTCCTCAAAGATGTTAACAGTTTAACCATTTTTTAGTATCTCAGGATTTCTCATGTGTATCTACCTTTTTATGCTACTTTTGAATCCTGTGTTTGAATATCAGGTTTTCTTTTCTGCTCTGTCTTTTCATCAAGAATACTTAAAAGTCCCCAATTTCTGTAAATGTCTATTTTTCCCCTTATAGGATTAAACTCAGTTTTACTAAGTCAGATATTCTTGGTTGTAATCCTAGCTCCTTTGCCTTCTAGAATATCTTTCTAAACCTTTTTAGAATATGTGTTTCTTAATATTGGTAGCTGATAAATCTTCATATAATGCTGACTGTGAATCTGGGTCCTTGATTTTTTTTTTTTTAAGCTGCTTGTAGTATTCTTTGATCTTGCAGTTGTAGATTTTGAGTGTGTTGTTCTTGAGCTTTTATTTTGAGGTTTCTTTTGGGAGGTGACCAGTGGGTTCTTTCAGTTTCTACTTTGCCCTCTGATTCTAAGGTATCTAGGCAGTTTTCCTTTGTAATATCTTGAAATATGATGTCTAGCTTCTTTTTTAGTCATACTCTTCAGATAGACAAATGATTCTTAAATTATCTCTTCCCAATTTATTTTCCCTATAATATTTTTCCTGTAAGATATTTCATTGTTTTCCCTAATTTTCCAACCTTTTGTTTTTGCTTTATTATTTCTTGATAGTTTATGGAGTCATCAGCTTCTATTAAGAGTTGATACCTCTTTTATTAATATTTTAATTCTCTTTTCATAATTAGCTCTTATTTTCCCACTTTTTTCCTGCTGATCTCTTATTTTTAAAAAATAATATGTTTGCTCTTTTTTAAAGGTTTCTCTAACTCTTCTAAGTATTCTTGTTGGGATTGTGTTCAGTCTATGTTTTTCTTTGAGGTTTTGCTTAATAGATGTTTTCAAGTCATTTTTCTCTTTTGTACTTAAAGAAATTGTGCTATGTTGTCATAGAATTCTTGTGGCCAAGTTATAAACCAATCCACCTCTCCATTCCCAGGCTCAAAGCCATACAGTTAAATTTCTGGAATTTGTTTTGTACTCAGTACTGAACTAGGGCATGCAATCCTTTCTACTCTGTATCTAACCTGGAGCTATGTCCAAAGGGCTATTAAATTGTGATCCTGTGGTGTCTTTACTGGATCTGTATTCCAAAGAGATCATGAAAGAAGGAAAAGGACCCACATGTGCAAAAATATTTGTAGCAGCTCTTTTTGTGGTGGCAAGGAACTGAAACTGAGTGGATGCTCATCAGTTGGGCAATGCCTGAATAGATTATGGTATATTATAAATGTAATGGAATATTATTGTTGCTTAACAAATGACGAGCAAGCTGATTTCAGAAAAGTTTGGAAAGAGTTACATGAACATGATAAGTGAAGTAAGCAGAACCAAGAGTAATAACAAGATTATGTGATGATTGCCTGTGATGGACTTGGCTCTTTTCAACAATGAGGTGATTCAGGGCAGTTCTAATAGACTTGTGATGGAGAGAGCCATCCTCATCCAAAGAGAACTGTGGAGACTGAATGTAGATCAAAGCACAAGATTGTCATCTTGTTTTTTAGATTGTGTTTTTTTCCTTTCTTGTATTTTTTCCCCTTTTGATCTGATTTTTCTTGCACAGCATGACAAATATGGAAATATCTTTAGAAGAATTGCACGTTTAACCTGTATCAGATTTCTTGCTGACTTGGGGTGCGGGGAATTTAGAATACAAGGTTTTGCTAAGGTGAATGTTGACAAATCTTTGCGTGTATTTGGAAAAAAGTAAAATATTATTTAAAAAGAATATGAACTCATTCAATTTAAGTAAAATGGACTAACATTATGACACTCCTCTTCCAAAGTGTGGTGTTATGAAAGACCCAGGTAGGGATTCTCTAAGGCTAACATTAGCTCCAAATCCATTGTTGTTTTATATCTTGAGTTTTAGAAAAGAAATGTACACATATAATCCAATCTTGTAAAGTGCTTTGTCAACATCATTGCCACATTGTTCTTGTTGTGATTTGAAATAATGGGATTTTTGCAGGCAATTTATCTTTGGCTTACCATTTTATGTGTGGTTGTATACCCTAAACCTTGTATTATACTACCACTTTTTTTGTGGATGCTTGCCCAAATGAGATGAGAGTGTCCTAGTCCTGTAAGTAGCTTTACCGTCACTTGCCATCACCATCTCTTTTGTTATTTAAAACAAATTGTCACTTGCCAGTGATGAAATGATGTCTTGATAGAGTTTATGAAAGTAAGGAGCTCATCATCTAATAACCCAAGATGTACTGGATGGCGTATCTTCCGTCACCACTGAATGGTGTAAAACTTGTAAGGGGGGAGGGAGAGAAAAGCCCTCTAAAGATACAGATATTTTCTCCAAGGCTTCTTATCTTCCAAGAAGACTGGTTATTCTGACAGGTGAAACAAGTCTGGGCAAATATGCAACATTGATCTAATCAGCAGGGAACAAGAGCAATATTTTAACTGGTGCTACCTTTTAACAGCATCATTAAGAGCTCTCATTACTCTTTTATTAGAGGTTCCCTCTCTTATCAGACAAAGAATGAGCATAACTCATGGCACTGATTTGATCTCTTGTTAAAGAGGATTACAGCTTTGCATTAACTTGGATTGACACAGTTTATAATTTGTTTATTGATATACAGACTGACAGTGTCACATATTTGACCCCCCAACTGTGCTGTGGGAAAGGACCCCCATACATCATCATTAAACATGGCACTCAGCACAGAAATGGGAGGCATGGGGGCCTGTTCACTACTTATGTCAGCAAGGACAAAGGAGACACTGAAACTTGGGGCAGATGTTGAAAAGAGAGTATTCCTCTTGTTTCTTTTTGTCTTTTCTCCCTACGTAATTGGTCACTGTACAATTTCAGAGAAGTTGAGTGTATAAGTTGGTGTCCTGGTGTCCAACGGGAAGTGAGCTAAAAAAGGTGGTTTTTTAAGTGAACATTGTGGTCTCAGGGCAGAATAAAGCTCTTTCTCAAAATGGTCCTCTAACAATAGAACAAAACCTTCATTTCTTCAGCCATAGTCCCACTTCTTCAGAGTCCTTTGATTTTTTTTTTTCTTTATTAAAGCCATCTCCCACTCAAAGACTGTTCTTTCCATACCTCCTTCTTTAAGAAACATCCTTTTTTCTTTGAAAGCCCAGCTCAGATGCCATCCCTTTACTGAAGTCTGGGCTCCAGCCCCCAGCCCTTGCTTCTCAAACTTTTCTAAACCTCCTTAGATGCATGTCTTCTTTGCTCTTATCACCTACCTTGTGTCATACTTATAGACAATTTATTTCCTCTGATTAGATCATAAACTCCTTGAGGGCAATGGTGGTGTCATTTTTCATCTTTGTTTTGCCAGCTTCCATCTCAGGGCCTTGCATGTAGTTCTTTGAGATGCTATGAGATGTTATCTCCTTGATGACACTATTTCTCTCAGTGATGCAAACTGACTGTGCATGCTGTGTGATGCTTGACAATTTGCTCTCATAAATCCTTCACAGAAGCTCCTTCCCAACAACCTGAGAACCTTATGTAAAGTGGATGAGATTGTCTGTACTTCTTACTTTTGTTCTGTTACTGGCCCATTTTTTCTGGTCCTGTACTTCGGTAGCTTTGGCATGTTGCAGAGAAATAATGCATTCTCTCTCTTCCATTCACACACACACACACACACACACACACACACACACACACACACCCTATTAACCCTGTTTCATTTGCAGAGAGGGAGGGGGGAACTAATCAGTTTGTCCTTAATTTAGATCATAAACCTACATAACTAAATCTTGACTCGATTTTTATCCTTCAAACTTTTTGCTAGTTAGAGATTCACTTGTTGTAAAAAGTGGAATTATCCCAAGCAGTATGGGGCAGCTAAGTAGAACAGTGGGTGGAGTACCAGATCTGGAGTCAGGAAGGCCTGGATTCAAATCCAGCCTCAGGTAATAATTAGCTGTGTGATTCTGGACATTCACTTAATCTCCCTCTGTTTCCTCATTTACAAAATGGGTATAATGATAGCACTTACTTCATAGAGTTGTTGGGATGCTCAAATGAAATAATGTTTGTAAAGAGAGTTAGCACAATGATTGTCACATAATAAGTACTATGTGAATGTTAGATATTACTATTATTATAAATGTTAGCTATTTTCATCATCTGGTTGCCTCAGTTCCTCATCTGTAAAATGAGCTGCAGAAGGAAATGCCAAACCATTCCAGTATCTTTGCCAAGAAAACCTCATTGGGGTCACAGAGAGTTGGACAGAGTGAAACAACTGAACAACAAAATTATCATCATTATCATCATCATCAGGCACTCATTTTTTTTAGTTTAAGTTGCTTTAATCAGCTGCAGTTCACTTTTCCCCAGACTGCTGGCTTGATACTGTCAGTAAAGAAGTGATAGGCAGGAAGGGGACGATATTCCCTCTCCTACTATCAGCTAGGATTTTCAAATTTTTCTTTTTCTTTTTTAAGATTTAAAACTGAGATTATTGAATCCAACCCCTCCTTTTACTACTACTAAGTAGTACTTATCTTACGGAAATTGAGGCAAACAGAGGTTTAATAACTTGCCTAACTAGTTAGTGCCTTAAGTAAGTTTTGAACCCAGATTCAGGGCCCTGTTCACTATAACGTTTATTGGGTTGCTGGAAGGGTAGCCTCTCTGTCTTTTTACAAGGGTCACCCTTTGGAGCTCATTTTTGGTCCTTTTAGAGGACTGAAACAGGTTGAGTTTTTCTAATTAAAAATGAACTTCATCATTGACTAAAGGGGGGAAAACCATTAAATAAATTAAACTTGTAAATTTAAAATACATGGTGAGTCATATTAAAAATATATATATATATATATATATATATATGCCTACAGGGCCCCAGTAGATAGAGCACCAGCCCTGAAGTCAGGAGGACCTGAGTTCAAATGTGATCTCAGATACTTAACACTTCCTAACTGTGTGACCCTGGGCAAGTCACTTAACTCCCTTTGCCTCATGGGAAAAAAATGTGTCTACTCTAAATCATGTAGCAGTAGGCCAATTGCCCCTGACTCTTATCTGACTTATTACTTCTTAGGTGTTAGAGTACTGATGGAAATGGAATTTTGGTTGGCAAAGGGAGGAATAGTATGAGCCACTTAGGGAAAAAACAGAAAGATGGCCCAATGGTTGAAAACTGAGGGGAAATATGAGAGAACTGGACATCCAAGGGAGAGTAAGAAGTAATGGATACCTGGTGATGGCAAAAGACCCCATGGAAGAAGTGGCTAAGGGACCACATAGACCAAGGCTCTTCCCCAGCTTTGTTGAGAATTCTGGCCAGTGTACACTCACTGGCCCTGACCTTAGGGAGGTGACACCTGCAGCATCTGAGATTAGGAGCTGTTCTGAAGTCTTATTTGCCTTTTTCTTCACCTAACTTTGCTATCCTTAAAGTCACCATTCCACAATGCCATGTAATTTATTCTCTAATCCTTTCCCTTCTTTCTTAATCGTTATTCTATCCCTAGAGTATCCCAATTTTTTTGGTGGTAGTCAGATGCTCTGAATCTTTTTAACAGTGAAAACTGAGGTCCATGAACTGGTATAGATTTTGTTCAAGGTCACAAATCTAGGGATAAAACTCAAATTTCCAAACTCCTGGTTCTGATCTGTTTTCACAAGCATATGTTTACACAAACATATGTAAGTATGTAGGTGCATATTATGACTGTCTTGCTGTATTATTCTTTTCTTGCTAAAAATACCAACTTTATAAGGTGGATGCTAGGAGGCTTTTGTCCCAAGCTATACTCTTTCAGTATTAGGTGTCATCAAATTTCTGTGCTCTTAAATTTGAATTAATATAGTTTGAATTCCAGTTGCATCTGGCCTTATTGTATAGCATTTCTTTGGCATGTATATTATTTACGTAGCGTATTATAGCCCTTTCCAGTGAGGGTCAGCATTCTGTGATGACTTGAGTATTGATCATAGTCTTAGCAGGAACTCACTATATGACCATGAGCAAGCAGAGACATTGTGGTCAGGTTGAAAGAAGCCTTGATTTGGAGTTAAAGGACCTGGCTTACAATTCTGGCCACTTAAGTGCCTGGGTGACTTTGGGCAGACTTGATCTTGCACAATCATTTATTGAGTGTTTGCTGTGTACCAGGCCTGGTTTTTGGCCCAATTTTTTCACTTCTGTGGAGTTAGAATAGATGGCCTTTAAAGGAACAGCTTTCAAGATCTAAATTTTCTGATGCTAATTCATGTTCTCTCTCTACAACTTAGTTTCCTACTTTATAAAATGAGAACAAAGCCTCTTTCTTAAATCATAAATTTTTAAGAATGAAATGGGGATTTCTTTAAACTGATTTTTGTTGTTGTCTCCTGCTTGTATACCTCCTTCAATTTCAAAAATGTATATTCTTCCTCTTCCTCCTTCATATAGGGAACCATTCCTTTAGTATAAAAATGAGAAATGGAAGTGAAAAACAAAAAAGCAACTGAGTCTAAATGTAGTGTTTCACACTGGTGTAGCCTCTTACTTCTCTGTTGAAGGAGGTACAGAGCAGCCTTAGCCATTATAATTAGCATTTAGTTTCCTATTTTCCCCCATTTACATTGTGGCAGTCATTATATATGTTGTTTACCTGGCTCCTTTTTTCCACTTGATTAAAAATGAGATGTTTGTAACGTCACTTAGCACAGCGCCTGGAACATAGTAGATACTGTATAAATGTTTATTCCTCACCCTACCCTCACTTCATTTTCCATGAGTTCATATAACTCTTCCCAGACTTTCTTGAATTCTTCATATCCATCTTTTCTTAATAGTTCAGTTAATATAAGATTATATTCACGTGCCATATTTGTCTGGTCCCAGAAGAGAGATGTTGTGAGCCCTTAATGTGACCTGTCTGCTCCATTGTGCTCAGAGGTACAAGAGACTGCAAGTTTACGCCCACAGCCAACATGGAGATAGATTCTTGTAGAAATTTGTTTGTTACCTCTAGGTCTGGTCTCCTTTTAAAAAATTCTTTTAAAAGTTCCAAGCTTTAACTTTGTGCTAGTTTGTATGATGTGCCAAGAAATTTATTTTTACCTCAGTTCCCTTAATGCAGGTGGAAGTTTTTTCCTCAGACAGAGGACCAGTCTGGAACCTGTGGAGTTGATCGAACTCCTTGGCCAGGGCCTTGTGACAAGTGCCTGAAGAAAGGGGTGACCAGAGGCCTTGGAGTCCTGGCTTTTTACTTACTTTTCCTCCCTTTGAGGATCTTTGAAGTTCTTTACCAGTTTCTATTTAGGTGAGCAATCTAAAGTTAGTTAGCTTTGCATGGGTGATTAACAAGAAGTAAACTATATTTTCTGTTGTTCCTGACCATTTCTTCTTTGATGTTCATAAATGGTTGAGTGTTTGGGCCCCTAGAGTCTAGAAGAAATAAGGTGAAAAAAAGGGAGCTTAGTGAGGCCTCAGTGCAGCATCAGCCATGTTTGAAAGCAATAGCTTGGATTCTGGATTTACCTTAGATGAGGTATGTAGTCCGATTTAGGGATGAACTTTTGTTCTTTTTGGTGGTGGCATTAAATCTTAAGCCAGAAGGTCATTGTCTCACCCTGTACTTTGGAGTACAAATTACAAGGGAAAAAGAACAGTGTTTTCTTTGGGATGCTATTCTCCACTGTCCTGGAAATGAGGTCTGGAATGAGCACAGACCACACACACAAAACACTTTATAAACATTAACTCCTTTACCCTCTGGGCACCACTACTTAAAGGAAAATAGACCTGAAAGCCTTGATTAAAGACAGTTGAGGAGCTGGTGGGCCATCCTTGTGTTAGAGGACCCATGGTAAGGATTGTCCCTGTGCCTCTGCTCTGCTGTGGGCTTGTTAGATGCTGTGGGTTGAGCCTTTTTAACCTGGCTCTCTTGCTGTGTAGAATCTGAAATGCTGCAAAGACGACCACTTGTCCTGAAGGGCTTCAGGGCTCCCTGCTTCTTTATAAGAAAGAAGAAATCAATACACATTTTCTCTTACATGCACTCAGCAACACTCCCCCATCTCCATCCCAGATCCTGAGCCTGCAGTGAGGGAACAGAGCTCCATCAGCTCTCAGGAAAAGGAAATGCAAACTGCTCATTATATACTTGAGAATCAGATCTTTTAAAGCAGTTCATGTGATTGGCTTAGGTAACAAGATTCTTGGCTTGAATGAGTGGTTAGTGGATGTGGATGGAGTAAGAATTGGCTTCCCCACGAGGGAATAAGGGCCAGAGCATTATTGTACCACCCAGCAAGTTGTCTTTGCTACGTAAATGCCCAGCAGCTCAAAGAATCAGAAAGCTGCAGGAGTAGCAACGACGGAGCATTAAGGAAGGCAGGGCCTGTGTTCCCTTTTACCTTTCCTAAAGAATTTGTTCTCTAGAAGGTAAATCAGAGGGTGCAGCACCAAGGGGATTGGCAGGAATGGAGGGCCCTCCTCTATGGGCACTGGTTTAATATGTTTGCTAATAAATCAGTTGTATTGACTTAAGCCTCACTCTTCCTCTCCCTCAGCCTCATTCTCAGGCCTCTCAGAACTTTTTCTTGCCAGTTCTTTTGACTTTGACTTATTGTTGTAAGATTTTCTACGTGTAAAGGACCTTAGAGATGATAGAATCATAGAGTTCAGGGCTACACGTGGGACATTTTCCAAGCCCCTGTTGCCCAGAGAAGGAAGCCCAGGCACAGATCGGTTAAGCGATTGTCTGTAGACCTCACAGCTCAGAAGTGTCAGGATTGAGACTCGACCCCCCATCTCTGGCTGCTGCTTCTCCTTCTGCTTGATGCTGCACAGAAGCCAGGCAGCACTTCCACCCGGCCTGAGAAGCCCCTCTTCCTCCCTCCACCTCGCAGAGTCTCACTTGAGCACCAGCTTGCCCATGAAGCCTGTCCTGATTCCCCCAGACTCCTAGAGCCCTCCCTCATCTCCTTTGTGTAGTTTGCACAGACAGTTTGGCTGGAACTGTATGCAGATGTTTCTAAAATCATCTCAGAATGAGAGTTATACCATATTGTGCAATGAAAATAGGACTGTGGGGAAAGTGGGGGTAGGGCCCCAGTCCTGAACACTTATCCTGGCGAAACTTGCAACCAAAGGGAGGAACTACCATCCACTGAGTCTGCCCTATGAGGAGCATAAGTGGGATCACCCTTGGTCCTGCCTCTTCTGGGAGGTGCCTCAGGAGGCTGCTCCCCTTTGTCTCCCCCAGATACTGGATCCAAGATGCTGCTCTGGGGCATGTGACCAAGGCATGTGACCAGATGGGTCTGATCATCGTCATGGATGCCCAGGGGTAGGGCAGGCTCATTCTGTCTGCCTTCCTTTGTGTCTAATGCCTCCTTCATTAGGCCTTTGTTGAAAATTGTGGCCCCCTGAACTAAGGGGCTGCAGCCTCCCCACCCTGCACACACTGCGGTTTCCTCTCTCCTCAGTGAGTAGTGCTCACTGCACCCAGAATTTGCACCAGCCCTCTGCCCCCCATACACATCTGAGTCTTTTTTCTCTAGCAGGGGAGGTGTTTTTTTTGGGGGGGTATCCTCCTGTTACCTCACTCCCTAGGATGTTACCCCCAGGAGCGTGTATGTGTATGTTCCCACAGACCCTACCCCGATCCCCACGGACGCCCCACCACCCAGGTGCAGTTTCCCTTGATGATAAAACTGTGTCAGAAGAGGCACAATTGAGACTCTGCTCAAACTGTTCCCTCCGGGGTCAGTCGTGTTTTTACTGTGAGTGTGAGAGTGGGGCTGCCTGTATTTAACCTGCAGAGCAGTCTGTGTGCTCCTTGAGAGCAGCTGTGGCCCCCCGCCCCCAGGCAGTGCCCTCAGTGCTGTTGACAAGTGCTCCTGATAACACCGCAGTGTCAAAGGAGGTATACAGAGCCGTTGGCCATACCGACTAAGGAAAGGCTGCAGGGGGTGGCCACGGCCTAAAGCCGAGTTGGTGGGGCAGGGGCTTCCCCCAGCCATTGCTTAAGGGAATTGGGCATTCCTGATTTGTATAGTTGGGCTGTTAGAAGTAATGGGCCCCAGCTCTGGACCGTGAAATGATGGCATCCCCAGCTGGGGGCACTCCTCGGTGGGTACCAAGCATGTCCAGCTGCCTCTGGCGAGTTGGCACGGTGTAGGAGAAGGGATAGTTTGAAGTAGTGCAGAAGGAACATACTCCTTGCCACCAGTATGAAGCAGAGGCTGAAGGGGATTACTTGCACATGGGTTGTGATTCCTGAGAATGGCTTTCTGAACAGCCAAGAATCCTCCTCTCTTCATGGAGACCGCTTTGGTTCACGTGCCTTTCAACCATGGAATAACTAAATGGGCCCTGTTATTTTTCATGCTTTTGTCATACAGTAAAGGCTGACTTTCCTGAACTGTGATGACATGGAAGGTGAGACCCCAGCCTGCACATTGAGGTAGCATGGTTTAAGCTGCATATCATATTTTAACTATTTGTTTGTCTCTGAAATTGCCATATTTAGGGTTGATATCCTGCCTTCAAATAGAATGGGGGCCATGTTCCCCCTCTCATGCTCAATAGGATATTAGCCGGGCACTTTTCTTGTTTGACTCTAGTCAGCAACAAGCACTGCTGCTGAATTAGAGATTTTTAGGCCTTCGGAGATAGGAGTTAAATGCAAGCTAAGAGATGCTCAACTGAGCTGCCCCCTCCAATGTACAGGGTCACTGTGCAATGCTCATGATGTAAAGTCTAATGTAACCGTGGTATCCTGTCTCACCTCCAGTTCAGTTGGAGGAAGTGATTCACATCTAAGCAGTGAAGCATCCCTTGGCTTTTAACAGGAGCGGTTAGAAGGGCTGGTGTTTGAACAGGGAGCTTCATCTCTCTGAAACTGGCAGTCACAAAACCGTAAACACAACACGGACCAACTCTATTGCCGAGAATCGGGGTGGCTTGATGTTAGTTAATATTAAACATCTCCAGCAAGGCGGGGAGCTCTGCAGCTCAGCTACAGAATAAAAATAAATAAAAATAAAGAGAAAACCCTGTTAAAAGCAGCAAGATGATTTGTCATCTTTCCTTTGTGAGGCAATTTGTCTTTACTCGCATCAAATCTGTTAAAACAGTCAAACTGTGAAAGTGGAAATCATCTTAGGAATATAGAATATTAATGCACAGGAAAGGAGGAGAAGTTCCTTTTGTCTGAAAACTGTTTCTCTCCTTGTTGAAATCTGAAGGAGGCAATTTCTTTTTGCCTTGGTAATTGTCTTGTAAATGCTGAGATTGTGAACCTGGTGGAGGGAGAAGATAGGGCTGCAAGTACTTTATTCCTTCCTCCATCAGAACACATTCAGTCTTCAATAGGGGATACAGATGAATAGAATGGAGTTCTCACTGGCTTATTGGAGGCTGGATTTCTGGTATGGAGGTGTGATTATAGAAGGACATAGCCAAGAAGGAAGTGTGGAGGCTATGAAGTAGGCTTGCTGTGAAGGTGTCAGTTTGGAACTGCTTTGAAGTTAATGGGGGTATAGGAGTGAGGGAAGAAATATTTATAAATAAACTATTGTTCCTCTTCATATCTATTTTCTCTTTCCTCTCCCCTCATCTCCAGCCTCCTTTGTTTAGGGTCTGAACTTGCTTCTTAAAAATTTATAAATCTTGCTTCTGATCTTTAGGAGACAGGCCGGAGGTCACCTGTCAGCATCTGTAATTTAAAGCTGCAGGGCTAAAAGCATTTGCAGGGGCTTGAAGGACCTAGTTTTGACCTGACCAAAAGAACGAATTGAAACAGCCCTTCTTGAGTCTCCTTCAAGCACTGGGGAGGCTGGTGATGAGAGCTGTCACACGAGGTAATTTATGGGCTCCGGTTTGCTCGGAGTGGCCAGGATGTCCTGGCTTTGTTGGAAATGCATCATGCAGTGCCATCGTGTGGCCGACTGAGCACACGTGCCCTTTTGGGTTCTGGAGGCCTTGTGAAAAGGGTGGCGGGTTGGACAGAGGCCTGCTCTTTCCTCACTTAAAAGTGTAGTATTGTCAGCTACTGTGTTAATTTACCTCTACAAAATGCTGAAATTGGGGAAATATTAAAGAGAATTTTGTGTTTCTTTATAGATAGAGATTTCAAAACAAATTTCCTTGCTAATATTTATTGCACTGTCTCACAGTGGAGTTCCAGTGTTTATTCCACTCAGTTAACTAGGATACTTGTTCCTTTGCAAAACTGTGTCTCATCTCTCCTTCCCCCCTCTCATTCCCTTTTGTTTCCCTTACCTATCTCCCACCATTTCTTTTGCCCTTTCCCTTTCAACCAGATAATTTTGTGTGTTTCCTTCTGGATTCTCAATATTTATCTGTTCCATATTGATGATGATAAAGAATGGATTAATCACCCTCCATCCACCTCCATAAAAGGCATTCAGAGCTACCACCTACTGTAATTGGGGTCAAGATGTTCCTTTTGGAGGGAGTTTCAGAAAAACCTCTTGGGCATCTGACTCACACAGAGGAAGTCAGAGATGTGTCTCTGTGGAAAGTGTGACTTGGATTGAGGTTAGAGGAACTAATCTGGAGTAGTTTTGGAACAAAAGAAAGATGGAGGGAAGGGTTCAGGCTCCATAGGGAGCTGGAGAGAGAAGGCATGTGGTAGATGGGATTCTGATTCCACCAGTGAGTGCCCTTGGATGCGAGGAGGTTGAGAGCCTGGTTCCTGCACATGGGTAAAGTTTACATAAACTTGACCTTTGTTTTGATTTGTGTTGATGTCTAGGCAGCTCTGGGTAAACTGAAACAGTTAAGGCCTGATCTTTGCCACCTGTTATCCATTATTACTGTTCCCAAAAGCATGTGATTCAGCAGTCATTTAGAAATGTCCATTTTGAATGAGGCCCTGCACCAGGCACTGAGCATGCAGAGGAGGACACAGAGCAGAGGACTGTCCCAGAGGACTGACAGCCTCGCAAGGGGAAGGGGATCTGTATAGGTAGCCAGGCCACAAGGTATGTCAGAATTAGCCTCTCCTGGTACTGTGATACCTGAAATACCATCATTCTGTTTGTGGCCTGCGTGGCTAGGCAGGTCCCTTCTTAGTATTTGGTAAGTATTCCTAAAAAAGGGTAGAAATGAGTGTTTTCAGAGAGCTAATTCTATAGATCTGGAAGGAAGCATAGAGCTATGCTGGGGAGGCTCACGTAGCCGAGCCCCTCCAGACAGCCACCATCTGAGCGAGGCATCGCTCCCTCTCTTCCTCCAGGTGAGACTGTGCTC